>JAANSO010000215.1:0-58047 GCA_036507315.1 Lepidocyrtus fimetarius
TTTTGAAACTGCACCGTGGCACGTCAAGATATCCGCTTACGCAGAAAAACAAAAAGTCTACTGAAAACTAATTGAAGGTTCAATTTAATATTTTAAAAATTGGTTTTTATCAACAAAAACCAATCATAAAGTCCAGACTAACAAGGCAAGCGTACAAAATCAAAAGATGAAAAAAATAAATGTTTTGTGATGCTAGTTAGTAGATCGTAAGAAAGCTAAATGATTTTTTGTGTTTTCCATGACCTCATAAAATATATTTGATACGTCAATCATCATGAATGATGTTGGAATTTTCTGCATTCTGAACAAATGGCTTCTTGCAACTTTCTTGGGCATTCTTTCCTCGCGTCTTGCCATTCAGTAGTTTGTGAAACTGTGTGAGACATTAGATAAGAAATAAAGGCCACGGCCATGAAAATTATCTGAGAAATATGCTGAAAAAAGTTACAAAGAGGGCTACTGATCCACTTACAAATATTGCCTTACCTATCAAGCCCCTTTCAACTTTCCAACATCTTTCCACTTTTCCTAACAATGATAATAACAATAACGACGTTGAATGTAATGGTAACAAGGGAAGAATACTTTTGCAAATATGTTGGCCATTCAACTACAAATTAGATGGGATTGGAGTGCAGTAGCTGTTTTGTTATTTGAAGAGAGCAAAGAGCACAGGGCCGGCAAAGCTATTTGAAAGCTGCCAGACTGTGAAATACACGCTCAAGGATGTTTCTCGATACTTTTATCATAGAAATAAAGGTTTTTTTTCGTCAAATAATACTCCAGGTTTTAGTAATATCGCAAAAAAGTTAATTCGGAAAAGAGAGAACTGATAGTTGACAAAGATGGATACCCCTTTTGTTAAAAAAAACTCCCCATTTGACTCAGGTAGCGTATCCAACGTGATTTATTAGAGGGGAAATATATTGACAGATGAATTCACCTTCAGTTTTGTTTCTAAAAGGGATGGTTATGCTAATTCGATAAAGTGTGTTGTAAATTTCTAACGCATGACTGAATGCTATCAAAACATTTGTGGAGTGCTGTTCATGATGTTCTCTATAAAATATATTTCTTTGGAAAAGCTTGCAAAAAGTTTGCAGATTGAGAATTGAAAGTTTCCAAAGTGATGAAATATCACATGGTTCATCTACTTTTATATTTCAAAGCCAGCTAATAAAAACTTAAACGGTAGAAATACAGCAACTAAAAAGAGGTGGAAAAGGGATCCAATTAAGAACTGTTTATTCAGTTGCCTCAGCCAAGTTAAAAAGAGAAAATGATAAGGAAGATGAGGTTACTGTGAAGATGTTTGTATTATTCACTTGAATAGATAAAGTAATTTTCCTTAGCGGCTTCTTCAGAAGGAAAACTGTTTTGTATGATGTAACTGTGAGTTGTTTGAAGGATCCAAATGAAAAACAGATCAAGCAGTAAAATACATATTATTTTTAGATTAAAATCCAAAAGAGAGCTTGTTTTCTCCAGACATTCATAGAGTGGCTTTTGAATTTCTAGACAAAGTAAGAGAAAAGTTGGAAAATAAATTTATATAGTTGTATTCATTAAGGATTTATTAAAACTTGTCGTATTTACTTGTATTTATTAACCAGCTCATTTTCTTTTGAATAAAACGAATGCGAAAATATATGAATTGAAAAGTTTTTACAAAGAATATTTAGCATCGTAATGTACGTTAATGGCCATAAAAAGCTAATTTATACTGTACTTTGACACCACAACAGAGCACCAACTTCATCTGGTTTGTTGCTCCTGCTATAAATAAACGTAATGAAAAAATACGAATAAAAGCATATGTTGGAAGATTTTTTTAAAAGAAAACAGTCATTTTCAAAGGAAGCCTACACGTTTTTCGTTATAAAGGTTTAAAGCATGTTTAATATAAAAATAATTATTTTTCATGTATTATCCTAATAGCTAAAATGGATTGAAGTAGACTATGCATAAGTAAATGATAAGTGGAAGCTGAGAAAGCAGCCTCACAGGTTTTTTTACTTTCACTCCAACTTTCCCTGTATTTTGTGTAGCAGTGCATTGGAGAAACCGTAGCCTCAAACTCCTTTCACTTTCACAATGGAGGAAGCAGAGGCCTCTTGGAGGGAAACGAGAATATAGCTAAAATGAAGTTGATTCATTGAACGGCCGGTTTCCCATTTTTTGCTTTCTTTTACTGTAGCTGGACGTCACTGCATTACTATTCCTTAGTGAAAGAAGAGAAAGTTATGTGTAGATGTACAATTCATTGGAACTTTTGCTTGAATCATTGGAAATTTTAAACACTGACTTAAGTTTTAACGATAAAAATATTCAAGAAAATAGTGAGCAAAGAACAATTATAAAACTTTATGAATTTTAAGAAACTTAGCACGATCTTTTTAATTTTTAACAAATAATACGTGAAAAATAATACGAAATAACACTTTTGTGATCTTCTTTAGTAATCAGCATTACCAATAAAATCCATTTTAACAATTAAATGATGCTGTTGTGTATCATTTTTGGCTTGTTTACACTAATTTGACAGTAATTTATTTACCTGACGAAACTATTTCCTTTCTCTTGAAACCATAGAAAGTTTATATTTCAATGATAATGTAAATCAAATGAAGAAGTGGGAGATCTTACATCGCTACCATATCCCTGTTTTTTAAAAACAAGACCTGTATCAGGAAGGCAGAGTAGAGTACATTTATAAAAATTAGCAAAATAAGTCCTAGGAAACAAAAAAGCCTTTTTACTTAACATTTTACTGAACACAAAAAATGTTTTTCAGCTTTATTTGCTTTTGATTAAGTAAACGAAGAAGGCACAGTACTCTTAACAGCTCTCTAATTCAATTGCAAAAGTAAATTTTACATAGTCATAAACAAAAACATTTGACCTATTTATTTACGAGTTAGGTTAAACGTTGGATGTAATTTATATTGAGAAAAAAGCACCATTGTTGATCTTACATACTTTGTCTTTCCAAAAATGCTTAGGATTTCAGGTAAACGCCGAGGTAAAAACATCAGGAAAGCATACGAAATGGTGATAATGGAAAGTACACATTTAATTTAATGGCGACCATTGTAAACTTTTTCCTCTCTCTGGTCTTGTCTGATTTACTAAAGATTCTGCAAATAAGTAAATGGAAATAATAATGGAAAGGGAAAATAAGTAGAAAAAAGTTTATTTAAAGCTTAAACTTATTTTTTTACACAACCCACATTGGGATCAGTCTTTTTCCTGAAAGAACTCGTATTAACTCATTTATACATGTTAGCTTTGACATTTTTCTACTACTTTTGCAACAACAAACTGTCGTTGATGAAGAAGGCTCAGCCCGGCTCAACTCTGTTTTCTTTTAAAAAACCCAAATGCGAAAAAAGAATGCCAGCACACGTGATCAAAAGTTTATTTGTTCTGCAAGGCCTGGATAATGTACGTTGTAAGTAGGTTAGCCTAACCTGAAATACATTTCGCAAGACCAAAGGAGACTTTGAGAGAGACAAAAAGGGAAAGAGTTCCCTCTTTCGTATTCCCAAAGCTCTGATCACTGCCACCAACAACAAAAAGTTTCAACCAGTGAGGAAATTTATTAAATTTACGCAATTCTTACTTCTAAACCATCATTATTGCTAATTTTCATCGGAATTCATTCAAACGATGATTTCATAATTTACAGCGTAATTATATAAACATCTAAGAAAAATTCAAATCAAAGTTTAACTCTTTTAGTCAGCGTCAAAATATAAACATGATAATTGGCTATTGGATGTAACCAAGTGAAGATAATAATTTAACTGGATTTAATGGTCTGTTTACGTAGACTTTTTTGAAACTTTTAGAAAGCATTTACCATTCATTTGTATAATGACGGCTAATTTAAGGTAAGTTCTCTTAAGTAGGTGCCTATTTCAGTTGTGTTTACTTCATACATTTTACCAACTGCGTATTTTATTTTCCTGGCTGAAAAGCACATTTTTCTTAAAATTTAAATCCAAGTAAATAATATAGAGCGTGCAAAAAGATTTGTAATGAAATGTTATGTTTTGTATTAAGATTATGTATTTTCCTTCCAGCATTTTCCTCTTTTCACTAAAAGTTATTATTTTCACGTTAGAAGGATACGTGACTGCCAATTTAAGAATTCATGGTTGGGTGGTGAATTCAGTGAAATATGTTTTTGGGAAAAGTATGAAAACTGCTAAAGTATACATAACAAGGGGAAATGGGAAAAGTTTGCTGGTCAAAATCAAGGCGAAGTAAGTTTTTCATTGCATTTTCCTTTATTTTTTCTCCGTCATCGTCTTCTTTACAGCTTTCCCTTCAATATCCTCCCTGATCCTAATATTCATCAACATCAACAACAGCATCACAGAGACATTTAAATAAGCTTGACCTGGTTTGTCTAGTTGCGCACTTAAATAATTTTTTAGGAGAAAGTGAATGGAGAAAGTAAAATAGTTGAAATAATAAAACAAGAATTTCCCTTGTAAAATTGAATCTCTGTGAGCTCCGTATGTTCCAACATGATCCTAGATAATGCTTATTATTACATGGCTTTGTCGGGAGATTCATACTAAAAAATTTTATATTTAACTATATATATAAACTCTATCATCCGGTTCATACGGAAAGAGTTGACAAGCCAAGATGATTCTTGCTCATGGGGTAGATTAAAAGTGAGTTTAAATCAGCATTAAAATCCAATTTTATCCAAATTTTCTCAAAAAGCTAGCTTTTATTTAAAATAGATTTATGAACACTATTCAATGATACGTGTGGGATAAAGGAAATGTAGCATGGACCATATAAAACTATTTAAGGATAATTCACTACAGTACCATGTGAAAGAATAGTAAGCCGGGACAGTGCAATAATATTACAAAACTCAATATCAGTCCAAGGAAAAGTTACTAAAATAATCCCCGTTGAAATAAATCAAGCTGAAAACGCACTCAGAATACAAAGCTTTCGATTGTGTCATATTATGAAATGATACCAGTATCAGCACAGACCGAACTGTCAGAATGAGGCTGGAGCGGAATCAAGGCGCTCGTTGAAATCTTTGCATCTACCAACTATATCATGATTTCGTAATTATTATTACTGCTATTAAATATATGTCTTATTTATCATGAGCTTTCATTTCATAACTGAAACTTGTATAATTCCAGTTACATGCTACGCAACAACGAGTCAAAGATGAAATGCAGTTTCCTAATACTGCCTTGACAGCTTCATATAATTAAGTTAAGTATCTGAAACGGACACGCATAATAAAGGAGTATGTACTACGTATAAGAGAATTTGTAATCTGTTGCATATTCATTTCATATCTTTTCATCTGTCTGTCTACATGTTGCAGATGATTGCGTAATAAAATTACGTACACCCATTTTGCTATACTTGAAAAATCATTGTTTTGCAGATACGGAGAAAACAACACTAAAATTATAACCAAACCTTTGATTTTATCCACAATGTCATGTCATGTTCCGCTAGATAAATTTCTTTGCAGAAATCAATCCGATTTCATGTAGAAGTACCACAATCAATAGAAAAGGATGAGACTGGATCTTTTGCAGTGACTTTTTACAGACATGTCACTCCCCTTACATCGCCTTTGCTGACAAGTAGTTCATATATTTGCTCTCAATATTAAAAAGATTCGGTCAAGAACCATTGATTTTTAATACGAGCTCGCATCAAAATAAAGCTGGGCCAATCCCCCTACCCTAGAACTCATTTTGCATCATCTCTTATCCCATTTGGGGTTGGCAGGTTTACAAGAAAAGGGACTGTTTTCATTAAAGGAAACAAATAAAAAAGGATGAAACTGATTAAAAAGAATTTGAACAGAAAAGGTTATTCGGTTAAAAACTATCTTTAAATGAGCCAGGACACATAGTAGCCAGGGAAAATAATTTTGCTGACCGAGAGATTGTTTTGTTTCCTCAACAAAAGTTCGACTTTACTACGGAAGACATTTGCGCTGATGGTGGAGCAAAATTTCTACTGTTTCCAATAGGTTTGGAAGCTATACGCACGGTTCATTTTACTGTTGAAAATAGAAAAGTGCGATGAAACAATGAAAGAAATGAATCTGCTTTGACATTCACCTTTCTAGATTTTGCTTACAATGCATTACTATAAAACAGTCTGTCCTCTATCATGGTTTTAGCTCAGGCAAATCTCAATTCCCTCTTCTAAAGACTAGTGCGTAGGATGATCACATTGAAACTAGTACTAAACAAAGGATATTTGTCCATCAACGTTCAATTAAATACGTTTGGATATCATTTCGAAGGTTAACTGTTAGATCCTACCTACACTTGTTTCTTGGCCTTTATAATATGCTACACTGCAATTACTACTTACCACTAGCGAATTATTGATATGGTAAACAAAACTACTTTTATCATTATATCTTATCGAAGTTTATCTACAAACCGCGAATTACATGTAAGTGAAGTTTTTTAGGTAGGAAAGGATGAAAAATGCTCAGTGTCACTTATTTCTCCCACTTTTCATCTTTTTGTGTTGCAATTGGTGTCTATAAAAATTATGTGTGCAATTCAGCCTTGTTTTCACTTTCAACAAGATGACGATAATGGGAGGAAAAGAAGGATTGGATGCTTCAACAACTTTCTTTTCAAAAGCATAGACACTTCTGCTCAAAACTGATAACTGTTTTACTTGAACACTTTCAAGAGGCTGGAAACAAAAGTTTTTATTTGTGTGTTTCAGCACCAATTACCTTTGTTTTACTTGAAAGTTTTAAAAGAATTTCTACAAAACGAAAAAATCTTTTTTTAGAAATGTAAAAGTATAAAATATCTAAAGTATCGTTACGAACTCAATGTCCGTTCGTGTTTTCACTACACAATGGCAATTAAATAAACCTATGAGGGAATCAAGACGCTACGTAACAAAGACAAAAACAAAGAAAAAGTTTTTTTCCATCGTCCTCATTCCCGCTCATTATCTAATTATTAACAGCCTTCTTCAAAACTTTTTGCAATGCAAAATGTGCTTTTTATATGCACTCTTCGACTGAATTGGTTAAGAATAGAATGAAAATGGGGGACCTCGACCTACTCTATTATGCCTTTTCATTTGCGCTCTATCTCGATTTCATTTCAACACAAACTAGTCCATTATAGATCACACTGGAGTTTTCAAAAGAAGAATGTTATATTGTTGCAATGTTTTGTTAAAAATCATAAAACGACGTTCTTTTGAGTGACAAAAACTATTCCAGTTGTCAGAACTTAAAGAAGCGGACACTCAATGACATAAAATTGTGAATTCACGAATATTGCTAAATATGAATTCACTTTGAGACCGCTTTTATTATACGTTTTTTAAGAAGCATATTATTTATCAAGATGGGCTTTTATACAACAGCACTTTCCAAATGGTTACATCAGCAGTTTCCTTTGAAGGAATAATTATCCTTTAGTGCGTAGGTGGTTCTTATAGTAGCTCTTTACGTAACATAAAAGGACAAACAAGAGCCATTTGAGAAGCTCTGTTAAATCATAATCGTGCTCCTGCATCTTCCTTTCTTATGGGGAAAGTATTAGATTAAAAGTTGAGAGAATGAGAAATAACATTTGTCATCATCATTATTAGACACGTTGTTGCAATATCCTCGCAGCGGGATCCTTCTAAAAACCTTCCTATTTTATTGAATTTTCTAGCGCATCTTACACGTAGTTAACCTCTTTTACACACAGCTTCTTAAATATTATGTAACGATAGTGGAATGAGCCATTATCAAAAAAACCTTTCCCATCTCCTGCCCAATATAACTTCCATTAATCTTACGCGCTAATTTGATTTTCTAAATGAAATGGATTACAAAAAAACTAGCTACTTTCTTGTACCTGGAGAAAATAGAAGAAAGTGGTATGAAAATGATGATCGGTTTTAGTGTTCCAGGGTATGCAAACAAGGTAAATATTCATCTTTCAAGTTTCCCATTTCCTTCCAATGTTGTCTTTGGTTGCGTGTGTTATATCATTTTGCTGAGTTATTGCTGTAAATAATAAACGCTTTTCATTCCCTCTCTCTTCATGATAATGTTTGATGTATCACCTGTCGAAATTGAGCGAATGGGAGTTGCATAACTTAGCCATTTTATTATTTCTTGTCTTTTTGTATTCAACCAGAAAAGGTGTAAAACTGGGCTATAAACTAAAACAATCCATAAAAATACGTAAAAAGGATTCCAAAAATGGTATAAGTATTTATGAGCCACAATTGCACAATGTTTTGCACTGAATAATTCAAAAGCTCTCTAGGAATAATAAATTCAGTGGAGGAGGCTCTGAAGAAAGTATAAAGGGCTCTCTAAAGTATTCTTCTACCACTTTTTTCTTTGCAGTTTTTTACCACGTAGGAAACTTCCAGATATATTCTTCTCTTTTTGTAAGATGTTTTGACGGAACAAGCAAGCGATGAATAAACAACATTTAAACTTTCTTTGCTTCAATATTCTGATTTTATAGATCCTGCTGTTGAGATTTTTACTGGAGGATTTAAGCGATATTTCTCTTATATTGTAAGATGTTAAAAATTGCAACGATTGTATTACATAATACCCTGCACTATATAATAGCATTATTTTACCCCAACTATAATAATCTCAACTGTCCAACTTTAATTCCAAATATGACTAAATCAATCCAACGAGTCAATCTAATGTAAAACTCTTGTAGATTATTTTAAATACAGTAAAAATAAATCAGAAAGTGATCCTTCCTTATTCAAAAAATCTATTATGTTTATTTGCTTAGATTCAAAGTAGGAAGTGTAAAATTCAGATAAGAAAGTTCTCTAAAGAAGATAAATATTCCCCTGTTTATTCAAGATTGTGTTTTGAGTATTCCCAATTTCACAATGCCACGTCAAACATAATTTGATTTGTTTGACGATGCCAATGCAGCCAAAAGTTGGAAGGTGTTTTCAGCTACTTTTCTTTCTTTAGAAGGTATTTTAGAAGGAAATAGACAGGATTCATTTTAAGGTGAATCTGTCTCTCTTGAGATATTCCATGATTCCTTGTAAAAAGGGTGATGTTGCCTTCAAACAAAACTGCAAATTCCAAAACACTACCCTATCACTCAATTTGGCAAACAAATAAAGTAAAGCAAAGCAATACACTGTGTGGCAGAATCAGCAAAAACACTTTCTACCTTCTTACTTCCTCCATAACGAAAAAACAAGGTTTTATTTTCTCTATATACCTATATTATTTTAGGTGAAAGCTTTCACATGTAGTAATTGCTACTTTGGAAAGAAAGGAGTTTATCTTTAGTCTTTCCAAATTAGGGAAAATTAGGATTTAAAATTAGCCTTCTAACTTTTGGAAGATTTAAAAATCTGGCAAATTATTTTGCAAATGAATTTGCAGAATATTTAATCCATGGTTTGTAGTGGATTTTGCATTTTTAAAATTATAACACGATGATGAAAATTTGACAATATTTCATAAAGCGAAATTCAATTCATAAAAGAAATAAGTTAAGAAGTAGACAAGTAGCGCAAAGCAAATAAGCAAATAAGCCTTTGATTTTGAGAAACGCATAATTTATTCATGAAATTCTCTTCTTGATGGCATGAAGAATTTTTTGAAAGGAGCTTGTTTTATCTTATTTCATTATAATCCTCCCTTCCAAAAACAATTCAGACTTTTTTCATAAAACCGTTGTCCTTATAATTTCTACAGTAAAAAATTGATCAAAGCGATGCAACTTCAATCTTGTAAATGATGCTAATAAATTAGATGTAGATTTGCCCGCGTTCCCCTTGCAAATATAATTTATCGCAAACACACTTCTTTATTTTCGCAATCAAGGCAAGGTGCAACATACATTTGATTAACTTACTTCCATGGAACATGTTTTATGGCTTCAGAGTCGGCTTCAGGAGAAAAATAAATTCCAATAAAATTATGCAAAAATATTCTCATGAAAGGTTTCACTCTTTCTATCAACACTTTTTATATTGCAATAATATGACAGGATTGGTGTGAAATGAAGTTATTTTTTGCCTGTTCATGAACACGTGTCTGACGCTACATACCTCCATGTCTCTTAACATTTGCTTCTGTATTTTCTTTAATGAAAAGTGTTTGCAAAAACGTAAAAAGCAAAAGAAATTTAAAAAATCATTTCTTACCTTCCATGATGGTAGCGTTATGCCTTGCGTTGAGTCCCCGGTTAAGTTTGCGGATGTGCTGGTAGCTCCATAGTTTTGAGTATGGCCACTCAAGATCTTCTGAGCATATGAACTTCCAGCCTGATATGCAGAGCAGCTGAGTTTCATCTTTTCGCCCTCTGAAAATAAAAGCAAAAAACTGTTCAATTTAAAAATTATAGATGGTAAGCAATTTTCCAGATTTTTATTCCAATTTTAATCATTTAGTGATTAATCAGGGAATATACCTATTCATATTTGGGTATAAAAAGTGAACAGAGATCCACATTCTGAAGTTGTGGAAATCTTTATTAAATCTTTTACTTTTCCTCGATTCAATCATCGAATGCACTTGAGCTTAAGTTAATTATTTCCTGAAACTTTTGGATGTGTTCTCTGCTCCCTTAATTTTTTAAAGATCAAATCATGATATCCGATCCTAATAACCCAATTTCTTTGAATAACTTTAACTTATGGAGTTATCTACAACTTTACGCAGCCTTTAGGAATGGAGGCGGAATATTCATTCAAGTGAGGAAAAAGTTCAATTTTTATATCTCGCCGAAATAGTTAAAAACTTTGTTCTAAAAAAGATGACGACTGCAGCAGAATTCTGGCCCTCATGTTATAAACGAAAGCTTGTGATTCATCACTATCAAGGAGAGCAATTTATTACGCTTTTCCAACTCTTGAAATAAACGCCGGGTCGTAAAAAATTTATCAAGTTTATTTGCATTTGCAATTCGTCGATACTCATCGAACAGGGTTTGAATGCAGTTCCCATTTAAATGGTTTATTTTATTTGTAAAACAGGTTTGCTCTTCAACAATCCTTTCCGTGAAATTGCCAAAAAGTACGTCTAGAATAGCCTCCCATTGTTATTATTTTATTCATATAAAGCTATATTTAAGCAAGTTGTACAATTCAGCACAGTTGTTAACAGTTGTTCCCTCCCCCACCAGCCGGATTTTTTCTGTTTATAAATCTTTCCAAATTGCTAATTTCAAAGAACATTGGTGCTTCTCCCCGCACATCAACCCAGCTGGAGGTCCGACCGACAAAAACTTTTATAGGCATGGAGTGGCAATGAAAAGGTGGCGAAAAAATTAAAAAGCAAAATAAGTAACACATTCCGTTATTATTGCCGCCATTTACTGATAATGGGAGTTACTCTGTGTGTTATCCGTTGAGAAATGCACCTTATAGCAAAACGATCTCGTTATCGTGAAGCAAAGAAAATCAAACCAAATCATAATCGTAAATGTACTTAAGAAATTAAAGTTAGAAAGTATAAAATAAAATGTAGACCAATGTCAAGCCAATCTTAAAAATACTATCAACATTTTCCTTATTTTTTTTTGAAAAGCGGACACAGCTTTTTGTTGCAGTATTTCTATGCAAAAAGTGAGATGTACTGATGTACATGATCCTAATTATTATCATTCCAAGTCCCATTTAGAAACTGCTCAAGCTCAACTACGTATGCACAAAAGTGGTTTGAGTTTTGTGGAGGAATATAATATTTTGAATTTCTGAGCAAAAATCCAGACCTCACTTTCTTGGCCATTCTCCACTGTTTCAATGGAAAGCCACGCAGGGCTTCAAACTTCATGCCCTGGGTTTTCTTCCATTTCTGCTGTCATTTTCTGCGGTTGCTATCATCATCACAGTCATCATCATCATCTTCCTCAGTGGCATTTTCAAACTGGTATGTAAACATATATCATTTCCTCATAAATATAAGATGATGAGAGGAAGAGATGATGAAAGAAATGAGAAGCGCGAGAGAAGGGACTGTTGGGAATATAATGTATTCTCATCTGCTTTTTCCAAGAAAATGTGTATTGCAATGAAATCCTTTATTTTTTCTTTTCTTTTTCTCCATCCCCTTTCTCGCCTTCTTTTCATATCTTTTTTGAGTCAAGAAGAGACTCAGAACTTGTTTTTATTCCCACTTTTCTACAAAAAGAGCTTCTTTTGCTTATCTTTAGAATTTTAGGCCGTGTATTACTGGGTTGGTGTAAGTGAACTGGCGAAAATAAAAAAAGGAAATGAATGTCGAACGAGGAGGGAAAATCTTGTGCAATTTGTCTCATGTACGATCTTCTTTTCTTTTTATATCACTACCACTGCCACACCAACAATAAATATGTGTTTTTCGTTAAAAAATTGTTTGGCTGGTGTTATTTACTCAGTGGCTATGCTTAAGAAGCAGCTGAATAAAGAATACTGATGTTCTGTTTAAACTAGTTTTTTCATAGCAAAGCTGGATTTTATTCATCATTGTGAACTTCTTCCTGTCAAGTTGTACTTTGGCTGAAGCATGTCACTGGTTAAAAAGTGGGGTTCATAGCCCATGAACTATTTTTCAACAGGAAGAGTCGTTTCACTGTCTGATGTCCTTCCATTTTCGATTACAGAGAACCAAGGAAGTGGCTTTTTCTCCACTTTTAGAAAAAATGGTTCGTCCGTTAAAACATTGCAGAAATTTGGCAATCCCTGAAATAGCCTCCGGGCAAAAATTGCATTAATCATTGAAACTGAGAATTGAAAGTACAGAATTGTGTGAAATCAAATAAACAACGAGAATTCAAGTAAAGTTTCTGTTTTTACAAAAAAATATTATTTCAGTTGAAAGCCAATCACTATAACTAAACAATAAAAAGTATATATTATATATTAAATGTATTATATGTTGTATGTACGTATAATTTAATAGGTTTCTTTCCAATAGTTCATTACCACTGATGTTACAAAAATACTTGGAGACAATCCTTTCTTTTAAAGCTGATTCTCCTGTTTATTCCTCAAGACAAACACTTATCGAATGAACAATGAATAATTGTAAAATAGTTGATGCTTTAACTAAAAACGTTGAAGATATTTGCTTTAAAAGATAAGAATTGCCTTCAAGATAAAAACCAAGCAAGTCTTTAGTCCAGTCTAGTCCTGCTAAAAAATTTGCGAAAATGTCATTCCAATTCGATTAATACTTTTGATAGCTAATGGATTTTCCTTTTGAATTTATATATATTTCTATATAACGAATAAACTTCAAGCCTTTTATCAGTCCGTTTCTTTTAAAACAATATTAATTATAGAATCTATATTTTTAAAAATAATCCGTATCACATGGTCTGAGCAGAGTTCTTTAATTAGTGTAAAAGTGTTCACTGAATCGTTAATAATGTTGATAAATTGGGCCATTCTTTACTTGACGACTCTTTTATTCTCCGTTCACTTTCTATTTCTTACGAAATTAGACTTTTTAATATCATTGCAAAAAGCAGAATTTAATTCTCCTTTTGATAAGGTTTAAGCCTTTTCTGAAATAAGAGGAAGAAGGTAGCCAATAATATATTTTATGATTAAGTTTTTTTTATAAAAGATAAAATGCATCTTACTTAAATTGCCTTCGATACTTCATTCTTCCTTTTTAGCAAAGATCGCCCTGGTGGAGCGTTCCAATTTATTCCTACCTTGCAAAAACCATTTAATCCACCAACTTTAGATGGATTTAATGGTCTAAAATTAAAAAAGTGGAGTAAATTAAATTTTGGGGTAAAAGTAAGCAAATGTAATGCGTATTATCATATACTTTCCTTATAAACGACATACAATCCATTTTTTAACAAAAACAATAACATAAACAGTTCTAATTTGCAATAAATTAAATGCATTGTGCGTTGTCGTTCCCTTTCTCATGTTCCACAACTTTTCATCAGATATTTTGTTTGATTTTTTTAGCAGGGAGATAGCTAAAACAGAGATGATAATATAATGGTAACTTATCACTATCATAAATAATTAGCTTTCCTAAATTCATTTACAGATTGCACTGTGTACAATTCATGCAAGCATATTACTTAAAATAAGGTAATCAAATATTCAACACTAATTAATGCTTCCAAAGTCTTCTGAGCAATTGTTTTTATATAAAACCAATTCGAATGCCCTTTTTGGTCATTTGATCATATGTTTCATTTGTTTACTTTTCTCCTTATGTAAACAGCATGCGTTAACTATTGGTTATATAGGAAATTTGAATTTGGCGCCTTTGTCACGTGAATAGCGCCAATTTAGGCCATTTTTGCCATTTACTCCATTTAATCCATTTACTCCACTCCACCGAAAATAGGTGGATTTATGGCAATTAGGCGATCTTTGCTTTTTAGTTTAGAAAAATAAATTGTGATTTATGAATAATAAAGTGTTTTTAATGCAAAAAAATGATCATTAAATCCACTGCCATTTAAATTTGTACCTATTTACCGAAAATATAAAAGTATCGGCTATAAGTTTTGATACAATGAAGTTTTGACTCAATGCGAAGCGAACTTGTAAAAATCCTTTGTACATTTTTTCTGGTATTCAAGGGATGGTGACAATACTTACGAGTATTATTATGTCATAAAGGAAGTAAAATCCAGAAAAGTGTTTGAAAGCAGGTATATAGCAGAAGCATAATTTAATGAAAGCATCCTCTTTTTGTAGAAACATATTTTTTGCGGACTACTAGAATCGGCTAGACGAAGCAAGAAACGTGAGAGCACGTTCTTAAAAAACATGTTTTTTCTGCTTCAAGTAGGTATTCTTCTTTTTTGCGTACTTTCGGTAAATTCTAAAGCAGACTTGTAAAAACTGAATCTAAGCTTTATAAAGAGAGAGTCTATAGAGGCTTTTAAAGTCATAACTGAATCTTATGAATCCTTGTCCAATGACATCGAAAAGTCCATTTTCTTTGATAGATGCCTAATACTAACCTATTTTGTAGATGGAGAAAATACTCTCGCAACATTTACTTGAGGTAATAAAAACATCTTTGATATTGTTCGAATAGAGCAGAACCCTGCGCAATGCTTATTTGATACTCTTTTTGTGACTTTTAACTTAATCGACTTGTCAAATTGCCAATAATGTTGTTCCATGACATTTCAGACTATAACTTTCAATTCTGCATAATTTACGATTCAAAGATTCTTTAGTAGTCAGAAAATGCTACTAATTTTCCAATGCTTATCTGAAAAATGTTAAGGAAATATAATATCTTATTCCACGTATTATCTTTATTTCATGGAATTAAAAGAAATAGTGTAAATTAAGCGTTTTATCTTTTATAATGCATTCAGTTTAACATAACGATTTTACTTTATTGCAAGTGCTATTATCCTCACTAACCAACTCATTTAACGTAAGAGTGACAAATGTATTAAGTTGAGAGCAACCCTATAAATTTCTCCCGCAACATAAAAATCTTTTTTACTTTCCCTTTCTCCTTTTAATGTGTTAGTGAAACATCCTTTCTCCGAGTACTTGTCCGTTTTCAGAATATTAGCTAATAAAAACTGCATCGATTACTTTTTCTTGGCTCATTTGCTTTCCAAAAAAAAACAAACATGAGAATGCTACTTGGATCAAAATAACTAACAAATTTAAGGAACAACAAATAAGTTATGTAAATGGATTTACTACTAAATAAACATCTAGTTTAAAGACGATTTGCTCATTTTTGTTTAAAAAAATTAACATTGCAGTAATAATAGTAATGATTTCTAAAAACCCGCAAGGTGGAGTAAAAATAAATCAAAATTTTAATGAAACCTTTAAATTTCACTTTTTTCAATCAAAAAAGTACGAAGCCATGATAACGATTCGAGTTTATTTTTACAATTGAAGCCTAGTCCAGATATAAATTGAATAAAAGTGAACTTAAGGAAATATAAATTGTTTTCTACCAGGATTCTTTTTATAACAACACAAATAGTAATTTATTTTATGTCAGGAAATAAGAACATATTATTTCTTCCAATAAAAAATAAATGGAATAATGTACTTCCTACAAATATTTATTGCTGGTAGAATACTAAAATAAATTGTGTGATTGTTTTCATGACAAACGCTAAAAGTTTTTTGTAAAAATAACCTTTTACCTCAATATTAATCAAAATAAAATAATCATCTTCCTTGAAATAATCTTTTGAACACTAACAGAACATTTTATAGTTCATAAGAAATGTATTTTGAAACCGACAAACTTGTTAAAATGGTATTTAAACGAATGTTGAAATCAATAGGGGAATAAACCCTCAAAGGTGCTTTTATTCCTTTGTGTAACATTTTACAATCAACTTTGCCATTTTAATGCCACCGAGTTTTCAAATCTTTTTCATATTTCTTATGATGGTGATGATAATTTATCAAGATATTATCATGTCCTTGTTATCACATCATCATCTCGGGATTCTCCTTCAAATGGAATAGTTTTTCTCAGTCATTTTTTTCTTTTTTGCACACTTGCTCTACCTTCATTGCTGACATTTATCATCACCGTGTTCCAGCCATTGCTATTACTATCTCGCACGATTCTGGTAAAATGTTGGAAGAGTTTTTCCCTCCCATGTTTGTCTGCTATTAAATACCTTAACCGAACCACTTTATTTCCTGCTCTTCCCCTTTTCTCTAAAATTTTAGATTATTTTTCTACTCCCTGATTTTTCCAAAGTGCAATTCCTTTTCTAGTTTTTGTTTGTTTAGTATGTATTCATTCATAAGAAAAGGCGAAAATTGCAAAATGTGAGTTGGGGCAATATAGGTCTGTAAGAAATGTTAGGAAAGTTGACTGAATGAAAAAATGGCTGGCATATTGCACTATTACTTCTAAATCTGACATAAATAGGGAGAAAAGGCACACTTGCACCTTCACATATGTTGACGAAGGCATGCAACGCTCAGATCTAGTCAGTTTTTTCCCAGTAATAAAAATAAAATTACTTTATTCCTTTCCTTTTTTGTACTGTTAGAGGTCCTATGATAAAGGGCAAAATGAAGGGTCACTGTTTATGTGTGAGTATATGAATGCCGAAAATATTTTAACTGCTGCGGCAATATATTATCGTCATCATCATTATTATTAGTACGAGGTTGTTTCTGCAATAACAAAGGGTTTTTAAATAACTGAGGATAAAAGTAGTTTACACCATGCTGCGATCTTTTCCTGAGGTTTTCCTTCCAAGCAACTTTTCAAAGGAAATGTGTATCAAAAAGGAAGATAGGATCGTGTGCTTTTTTACAAGAAATGTATAGCAAGCAGCACGTAAGAAACATATACAGCAGGGAAAAGCGGCTGCTTTCATATTGAATCATTTCCCGTTCGCTTCACTTGACTGAGCAGTACACTAGTCTTTTCATATACGTCCCGTTCTTCTCACCCACTTTCTCTTTTTTCCAGAATTTCCCCTTTTATTCCCTTTAAAACGAATCTTTTCTCACTTTTCATGTGATATTTGTGTACATAAAATAGTTTTGGCAAATTAGGGAAATTATATCTGTGAAATATATACGCTGTGTGTCCTTTTACTTTTAAATAAGGCTGGGCACTGTGCTATAAAGTGGCTATAAGCTGGCAGTGGTCGTGTAACTTACAACTGGAAAGGGACCACTTCCAGCAGCTGCGGCGGGAAGGGAACGCTAAACCTAACCATTACGTAACCATCACAGTGGCACATTGGCTCATGGCATTATTCTTGCAAAGACGACACTAACACCGTCTTTTTTCTTCTCGATTTTCTCCCACTTTATATTATTATCATAGCAATGACTCGTTAAACCGTTGCTTACATATTTCTAAATTTCACACATATTTCTTCCCCCAAATTTCTCGAGTATTTTATTTTTAGCATCACTCTTTATTTTCTTTGAATGAAAAATGGCTCTTCCACACAGACAAAAACGAGAATTTACATTCTGCGCTTTTTGGCGTGACGGAAAGGAAGTTTGCATAAAGGCAGTACTACGAACTGCAAAAATTGTTCACGACCTTACTCTCTCACACAAATAATGCTCATTCATGGGGAGTACGATGGGGTTAGAGCATAAAACAGGCTTGTTTTTGTGTCATTGTTTGTTGTCTGTGTGTAGTTCCACTGTATTTTCAGGTTCAGCGTAGTGGCAGTAATTTCTTTCACTGAATTCATTCATTCATAAATAAACTGCATTCCAGTTTCCCTAAGCAAAAAACCGCACATAACACAACTACTGCAAAGAGCACCGACTATGCCAAAACTTGAACTTTCATGAATACACAACAACACAACATGTAAGTCATTTTAGTTGTGTTGGCCATGTCATGGGTAAATCATAAATGGTTTACTGCACCACCTACAACAACAACTGCTGCCGGCGTATACTTTGCACCTTGCTTCGCCAACCAAATTTCCCTCTTTTTAACTTTCACACATTTTAAAGTCAAAATTAAAGTGTACATCAAGCTTGTAATTCGGCACATAACTCTAAAAATATTCTGCTCCGAGTAATTACCCATTAAATCGTTTATCAAGAAATGGTAAAATATTTTAATCTCTTTTATGTTGTTTTGCTTTAACGCCTTTGTTGAAACGTAGCATTGTAATGAGTTTCATGGAAAGCTAGATGGAATGGAAAGAAAATTTAACAGCTGAATAAGTTAAAGTAATTAAAAAGTAATTAATTAAATATATTATGTAGCATGCAAAGGGAGTCTTCAAATACATGACATTCCTCTTGCCAATCTGGTATTCTCAAAAACTTTTTAAAATTGTAATTGCCACTATTATTGTCATCGTTGGAATGCGACACAAAAACAATCAATATAGAAGATGTTGATAACGATGTAAATTGGATAGTTCAAAGGTTGCGTAATAATTGCAGTAAAAGTATTGGAAAACGTGATGAGTTAAAAAAAGGCAGCAAAAAACAGATGCAACGCTTCTTTTTATGTCTAGAGCAGAGTGAGAGAAACAGGAAATTGGTGAAATGTTGGATAAAAACGGAATGGCATACATTCTCTTTCGTTTTCCGTGTTTCCTGGCTCCCTTTGTTTCGCCTTCCTTTTTCCAATTCTTGGCCAGAAGGAGTAGTGGAATGGGAATCTACTTTTGAGAGATATGTCACAATAGAAAAGGATCAGAAAGTAAAAAAGAAAACAATTTGAAATGGGAGAGGGAAAGAACGTGATGAGACAATATCCAAAACAATATTATGCAATGTACCTAGTTTTGTAGACTAAACCAGAAGAAAACCAAACAAAAAATTGACAACGGTCCTTTAGTCATTTCCTAGTTATATGTATTATAAGTAACATACATATTGCAAAGCGAATTGACAAGGCAACCGATTCTATTGTCATCTCCTTCTTGATCGCGAAATAGAGATCCATTTAAACAAATACGATGAGGAAAGAGAGGATTGACGGAAGTAGCTCATGTTCAATTCTCGTCCTTCACAGCTACCACGAGCATCAACATCCTGTTGAAAAAATGCTTTTTTAAAGAAAGCGCAATGGGATTCGATCGACTGGAGAGAAATTGGTTGAAAATATTACACAATATCTAGAACAAGAACATTGCAGTTCTACAAACATTTAAAAAACCGGGACAATGTCCAATTTAAATATGAACAACAAGACAAGTATAAAAAAGAAGAGCCAATCCGTGTCAATCTTGAGCGTTCCTCAAGACATATCACTCTGCATGCCCTTTTTTGTTCAGAAATGTTTTTTGGAAACGGAAATTTCATTGTCATCAGAAAAAAAGCAGTTTTTGTGTAAAATAAGGCCAGTAGAAAACAAGATTTTTCTACAACATGCTCCACTTCACTTTTAGTTTTTTTCTATTCATCTTGAAATGAGAAAGTGAGTTAAGAACAAAGAAAACTTTTAAAAAATACGACACGTCTTTTCCTCCTCATCTTTCATTCTGTTGAATAAAAAATCTTTGTTTCATCTACATGCAAATGAAATACATTCATCAACTTCAGTTCTTCCTTGATGAAGAAGAATTTCCAATGAAGTTATTTGTTTTTGCATTACTTAAAAAGAGCTTCACTTGTGGATTATTAATCTGACAAACCGTGTTTTGTAATCAAATTTGTTTCATTTTCTCCAACAAAATTAAATTTCATCTTTGTTGTCTATTTAATTCAAAATAGGGAAATGAAATTTGATTAGTTTACAGCATCTCATCTTTAACAAGAAGATGATTTCAATAATGAAATTACCCGGAAGTAATTTGGCTTTCTATACGAAATGAGAAATCATGCTATCTATCGATGATCATTCAGATGTTTTAAGAAAGCGCAAAAATGATTGCCTTTCATGACTCCGTATAAAAAGGTCACCTCAGATTTCAATTTCATTTTTGTCATTTCATTCTGTTAATTAAGTAGGGACGTTAATTTCCAAGAAATCTGATAAAATAGTGATTTTGTGGTAAATATTTTGCTCACTGGCATGGGGTAAAATACATTTCTGAGAGCAAATGCTTTGAATGTCTTTCCCTCCATGGGTTTTACCTCAATATAGTAATGTTCATTGAAAGAGAATTTGTTTTCATCTGTGTGGATGGATGTAGTTGTTGAAGGGATATAATGCCTGCTGATTCCCACCATCCCACCATATCACATATTTATGGCTGTTCTCCAGCTCAAATGATGGCTAAATAGGAACAGAATCAACAAAGTGAAAATTGGAAATGGCAATAAACAGGAGGAGGGAGTGGAAGAAAGAAATGGAGAGAAATAAAAGAAAGTGGTCAAAAGGAAAGTCATTTTCTCCGCCAAAATTGATTGCTTTCTTTCTTCCTATTTTCTTTTTTACACAAGGCCGTTTCCTTTTTTGATCAAAAGGTATTTTCCGCTCCTCCTATCACGGAACCGTCAGGCTGACAGTTCTTTTTTAATATGTTGCTCAGGGAGTTACAAAAACTCTTAACCTGTTTCTTTCTATGGCTTTTATTCTCCTGCCAAATTAACGAATTCAATATCATCATCACCATCGTAAACATCATCATTCGCAATAACAACAGCTTTTACCATCAGTCAAGCATGAAAGGCTAAACGTAAAGTGGTTTAATTACATGTGCAGTTATCTCATAATTTTAATTTACTTAACAGGGTGTAAGTTATGCACGTTTTCAATTTTCCCGTAACCCCCAAAGCTAGTTCCCTACAGAGATTTGTCTCAAGATAGTAAATCAATTCCTCTACAAATTACATTTTAAGAAGTTATACCAGAAAATGACTTTATGTTGGCTGAATTGTTTCAATTTGGAATGCCAAATAAAATTGCATGTTTGGCAAATGCATGTACTATTCAGTTTACGCAACCTTTACTTGAGAGGGCAACATTCAAAGCATTTCTGGCAAGAGGCAAGTAAAAGTAATCGATTATACAGAATAGGAAAAAGATAACAAAGACATTCTACTACTTCCCCTCTCTTTTACGTACTCCTACTCATCCAGGAATGTTGTTATTACTCCAACGCAAGTTGCAATTGTGATTGCCATTCTTTTGAGGAGAAAGTGAACGCGGAAGAAAGAACAATAATACTTGTTTGAATACCATCAGGGAAGTTGGTTGATTGCTGCTTTGAGCTCAATTCTGAAAAAGACATCCCGTAGCGATTTGTAGTAGTTGTTCTAACAAACGAGCATGGCAAAAAGCAACGTTAAAATATTATTACTGGCTTGTTAAATCCCTTACGTAGTTCCCGTTTTTGCCTGTCTCACTGTTTCAGTTGTTGCTGTTGTCGTTCACTTGATACCTGTCAAAACTCTCAGGGACAACCTTCTTGTAAACTAGGTGCCTAGTTAGCCGTGCATGGAATACTTTTGTATACATAAAAACTATTTCTGGGGAAAACCAGGCCAAAGTTAATAGTCGATTCCATAGACTCATAAAACCAAGAATGTTTGCGTCTTCCTATAAGAAATTGCATCGGGTTATAACAAGGAAGTTGTATTGTACGTAGATTCAGAGAACAATTCAGTAATACACTTTTTCGTCATCTCCATCCGTTTCCTCTTTTTTATATTGTCTACTCCCATCAATGCCCAATTCAAAAAGTCTCTATGTAATCCTCTCTCTTCATTTCCTAAGAAGGGAAAATGTTGCTGTAATCATTATTACAGTTGTCCCTTCTAGCCCTTGACAAGAAGTTACAAATAGCGGAAAATATAGAGAGCAAAATCAGTAGGTTTACAGTTCTCTACATTTTCATTGTATATCCTTCTACTTTCAACTCACTATCAGCTGCGCTGTAATTTCTTTTGCTATTAACCAAGCTGACTTACTGTTTCACTTGAACATCATCAAGAGAACTGTAAAAGGATGAAAAGAGAAGATAAAAAGGACGAACATGTCTCCATTCTCCATATGATTTCAAAATAAATTCTTGCGAAAAGAGCAAGGAATAGTATCAAGCACGGTTTTTGGAAGCAGGTGTATTCCTTGTACGACTTTCCTTTCATTCACCACCGCCAACCAATGTTTTGCGAATTTTCTTTCAAAGAAAACTTGTCCTAAAATTCCTTTGCTAAAAGAATGTTCAAAAATATGCTGCACCATTTTACAATTTTCCTTATAAAACAATCGTTTCCCCAGAATCCCGATTTGGTTTGGAAGAAAGACATATCAAGTTCATCTTTGATGGTTGAACTTTGGCCTACTTTGTAATAAAAGTAAAATAGGGATAAAAGATGAAAAAAGGAGCAAACTAGCCGGATAATATAACAATTGAAATAATTTTTAAAGGCTTTGCATCAAACAAAGCTTTGTCTTTGTTTTTTGTCTAGCCAAAGACATCTGGGGCAAACAATTTCCACGAAAAAAGGTAAAATCTGATCCTTCACTGCATTTTCTTTCGTTTGGTGTTGAAGCTTTTCTTTTTTCTGACGAATAGATTTGATTTTATTCATTTAAAATAGTTTTCTGACCGCTTCCCTTTCCACTTTTTAAGTAATCCGCAAACGTACTCTGTTGGGAGTAACCTTAGCATTTAACCACTTCCTGTACAAGTAAATACTGAAGGTTTCCCTTCGGTTTTCCTACCCATCACGATTTCCTATCTTTCAGAAACCACATGCAAAAGGAAATCTTTCTTTTTACCCTTTTTTACAAAATTCACTTTCCTAACACGTGTAAACCATCAAAAAGGGTTCTAAAAAGAATACACTTTAAGAAACAGAAGCTTATCATTATTATACTGGTGGATGTTGATGATCTTCATAATTTTGTAATAAAGCAATCTTCCCTCATAAAAGAAAATCCTTTTTCGGGAAGAAAGAGTAGAAAATGAAAACCTTATTACCCTCTTTCCCAACATTGTAAACAGCCTCAAGGCACATAATGAATTGCCTTAGAAAAGCAGAAGAACAACTCTCATCATCACAGTTGTTTTACCTCTTGAGAGACTTTCATTCTTTCCCGCACCCACCTTCTCATCCTTTTGACCGCAAAACATCGTTTTAACCGTTTAGTCTTTGCATTTTGCGGCGCTTTTGGGAAATCCTAATTTTTATGCTATGCTAAAGCCTCTCCTCCGTTTTACTCTAAACCGATCCCATTATCATCGTTATTACCGTCAATAGAATTTAGTTACTGTTATCTTCAATTTTTAATATCTTTATTGAAGCAACACTACAGAAATGTTACATTTCTTTCCTTAACGAAGTTATCATAACACGACATGATGTTTTGACTTCTTGTTAATTCTTCCATTTTTTTGCTACAATCAAAGATTATCTTCCTGTCGAACAAAAAGTTTTTGCAAGGATTTCCAAACAAAAGATTTGCTGTGCTCAGCATAATATTTGGAAAAGGGGAGAATCAGGGAAAGAAATCAGCTTATTATAAACATTAGCAACATTTCTGTGAGAAAATGGGATGAAGATGTCGATGATGATGAGGGGAACGTGCTATCTCAGAGAACAACTCATTAATAATTCAGTTTGTGTGTAGGGTAGGTACTAAGGTAAGTTTTTAAGGAAGTTTGGGAAAAGTGGAAAAGATTCTAAAAATAAAGATATTTTCGTCGTCGGTAGTAGTTGAGTACTGAGTGAACCTTGTAAATAGACATACTTTTACTGAAGTTGTTGAAAGATATGATAAAGATAGGTTGAAATATGAACACTTTCTTGTTTCATGTCTCCTGGAAACTATACACTCTACACTTGAACATGTTTATATACTTTTAGTTTACTCTGATACTTCCATTTTGAATTTAGGTAATCAACATGGGGGATAAAAGGAGAGTATTTACGACAAGGGAATCAAAGATCATTTAACAGGTTTCAACATTGTTGATTACGTAAAAGCCGCTACGACCACAAAAGGCTTTGAAAAAGGAAAGAAAATGCAAAAAAGTCCAAATCCACATTTTAGACAGAGTAATCCTTTGTAAAATTGGGTTTTTACATAATAAATGATTTTTTTCTCTTCCGGTCTGCAATCACCACCGCATGGAATTTAAAATCCTTAACTATTTCCGTTCTCAACAATGTTACTATTTCTAGATTAGTGTGGAAATATTATTTGGATTAAAATTAGTAATACGAGTAAATGTTTCGGATATGAAAAATAGGAATAAAGATATGCATCCAATTCTAAAAATTCATACCGAAATAAATCCGCTTAACTCCGTCCATCTCTACGAGTTTAAAGCTTCTGTGTAGATTTAAGTCAGTTAGTAAAGACTAAAGCAATTCCGGGAACACTTTTAAAAATTTAGAACGTAATTATATTACACCATAGCACAACAGAAAAAGAACAACAAAATGCCTTTTACGACACAAGCTATGTTACAAAAGAAGGGAAATTTGGAAAATACGAATTTATTTTGTGGCGGGTGCCTTGTAGAAAACCTCAACATAGTAGAGCTGCTGCATTATTTCGACATTGTAAGAAAATCCAGTAGTGGCGACGGCGGTTACTTGCTTTGTCATAGTTTCGTGTTTCATCCGTCTGCCTTCTTTACCTCATCTCACCCTCACCTCATCTAAAACAGTCAACTGGAAAAATATTGTTAAACAGCGTTTAACTCTCGGAAAAGAAAAACGAAAATTCTAAAATTATCCATTTAAACTTGTATTTTCTCTGAACAAATGAAATTCCAACACCTCCTTTAGCCAACTTATTGCATCGTCATTATTTTATAGGCAATTTCCGTTTCCACCTTGTCATGTCCTTATTTTCATGCTAGTTGCAAAGTGTTAAGGTTCACTTTTCACTTATCCTTTTACATTGCATTTTCGGAACAGCTTTTGCAAGAAAGTTACAGCAGATAAATTAAGGTTGAGAAAAGTGAGCGGTTATTGGAATAACGCCAAAAAAGAAGTGGATGATGAAGTTGCTGTTTAAACAACCCCATCCCTTTTTATTAGGAGGATTGAAGAGAGAAAAGAGAATATTTAAAGGTTCAGGATCCTAAGAGTTTCCTTTCTTAATCTAATACAATTCCGTCTTGCAATTCCTTTTCCGTTTTTTCCTTTTCCCCAAAAAGGTCATGTATACACAAGTTGAAAGTTGTCGCGAATGAGGTTGATTCAATTTTCCACTCCATTCCGCATTTTTTTCCTCCCCCGAATCTCTTTCCAGAATCTTTGAGGCCTAACCACCTCCTTCCTACCTGCTTTCCTTTTTGCTTTCTGCTGATCCGCTAACACAAAATATTTCCATTTTTCACTCTGAATAAATATATGTGCAAAAATTGGTTGCGTATCAAGACGCTTGCTTAAAATGGAAAATGAAAGGCTAGCTTTTATGAAAGGAAAAGTTATTTGAAGAGAAAATCTATTCATAAGCTAATCTTGTAGTGTCTTCGTTTTTTCTTGTCCTCCTTTCCTTTTTAAGATTCACGACGATACTTATATTTTATAGCGATTCTCTTTTGTTTGTTGTTGAGAATTATTGTCATTTCCAAGAGCGGATAGTTTATTGGAGTTAGTCAGTCAGAAAGGAAGCAAGGACTCTCTGTATCTCTGCTTTTTGCAGAAACTGTATATCTTTCTGATTCAACAACTTTTAAATTGGTAACATGCAAAAAAATATCAACTACGAGGTTGTGCATGGATTGGAATGAAGAGAAAAGTGTATTTCCAAACTACATTTTCTTCCTTTAACTTTCAGACACCAACCAGTAAAAATGAACGGAGAGATAGGAAAATTGTGCAACTTTCATATCTATCTGAACTTGCAATCATATTTTTGTAGTTTTCTTCCTTTCTTTGCTAGATTTACAATATCTTCTTCCTCTCTCTCTCTGCCTTGCTAATATCCAATCTAGAAGACAGGGATGAGCTTAAACACATCCTTGAAGAAGAGGAAAGGAGATAAAAAATAAGACGGTCATATCGTCCGGGTTTCTTCTAACAGGAAATAAAATGTGACTAAAGTTTAGTCAGCTTTTACCTCGTTTTATATTATTTTTTAGATGATCATGCATCTTATTCCTCCTTCCTTCTCTTTGCCCTTTGTGGAAAATCCATGTAGGAGGAGAAAATTCATAAAATACAAGTCTAACTTCACAGAGATGAGGAAGAAAGCGAGAAAATAAATATTAAAAAAGGAGTCAGCGTTCAATATATGTTTTTATTTATATTCATCTTGTGTTTGCTTTTACCTGGAAGAGAGGAGGAAAGGAAAGAGAGAGAAACAAGTGGAGCGATGAGAAAGGACAACAAATGAATGATGATGACTGGCAGAGAAAAAAGTAATTTGTGCTTTTCCTTCTCTGCATATTATACTCAATCTGTACATATATTCAACAAAAAGGTGGTAAACCGTTGAATAACAACTAGCTCAAAGAGTTTAAAAGAATTAAAAAGTTTTTATAAACCTCATTGGATTTTCTAAATCATCATTCGGTTTCTTTACGTTCGTGAGTAATCGTCAAAACTAAATTATTCAGAGTTGCATGTAATTTTGGTAGTTTTTAAGGATCCAGATAGACAGACGGACAGAAAGTAAAAACTATGACTGGTTTTTATTTCTTTTAATAAACCAAGTAATAATATATCGGACATATAAGTAAAAGAGTTTGCTGAATGGGAAGAACTTGAAGTTGGATGGAGCATAAAACATGGATTTCATTTTCAATACCTGGACTTTTCTTTTTCTATTCCAAGATGATGAAGATGGTAGTTTTGTAAAAGATGAGAACAAAGCTGGTTAGTCTTTTAAGGAATAATAATACGCATCCAGCTGTGGATTTAGTATGCCCTATTCGTTTAATTTATTTTCTTAACCCAGTTATACATACACAGAGACTTTTTATTTTCCCACTTCCTTTTACGCAAAATAAAAAAGGAAAAATGGAACGTTCTTGAGAGAAGGGGAGATGAAGAGCTAACTTGAAGATATAACTTTATGTACATTTCAGTCGTGCAATTTTAGTATCATTTACTCCTCACCTATTCCTCCCTCTTTTTTCCTGCAAAACCAGGTTATTTAATTCTAAGCTTTTCTTTACTACGCCACACCTGGGAATCCTGTCTAGTTCTTCAACCTTTTGTAAGTTTTTTTTGCCAGAGCTGTACTCCTGTCGCCGGATAAGCTCCTCTTCATTCCTTCTTCATTATACCTACAAAAAAGGAAGGGAAAACACGAGGAAAAACAAAGGCAGCTGAGCGTTTATGAAAATAGGAATTTTAGAAATTAGAAAGGGAGGTAGAGACTAAAACTAGCCAAGGAAGGGAAATTGAAAAACAATATAGAGGAGCAATCTTTCAAGAAGGATCTAAAATGGTAATATCTAATTGCATAGGTACAAATTTTTATTCATTTTTGCCGTTATATTTAAGCACTAATGGAGACGATGAAGACGGGAACCTGATGACGAAGTACTTAACATTTGTTTACAACATTGAATAGGGAAGGGAACGTTTAATGCAAAACAGTTTCTTTTCAGCATCTCCTCAGCTAATTGCTTTTCCCTCGTAGACTTTGCATTTTTCTCCATTTTTGACTAAAGTTAATAAGCGAATGAGTGAGAGAACTGATTTCCTCTTCGGTGTTTTACTACCAACTTACCCATTATAATTGTACGTGACATTACAACGTCAATGCAAAGCTAACTAATATGCAATTAAAGTAGGTACACTGTAGCCTTTGTTGTTTAAATACGTGCGCTTTTAAGGTAGGCAGTTTTCTCGAATTTTAAAAACTTCCGGTTTTTCTTAATAGGAAAGCAATGTTTGGACGCGGGTGAATGACTGGCTAAAATGGTCTTTTAAAAACTACCCGGTTTTTAATAGAAATATGTTACTCGTGCATAATGGGGCATTTCTTCAATTAAATATAATTTTACTAGTACTGCAATGAGGAGTGAGCATATTATTGCTGATTTTTTAAATTGATGAGACGAAGCTTTCTACTACTGTTACATTTTCAAAAAATCGAAATGACTTTTTTGTCGTTTGCGCAAAAGATTTTTCCTTCATTAAAACAGCCATTAGCTTTGATGGAAGCAATGAAGAAATCTGTAGCTACCATGTTTGAGCAAATGCTTAGAAAAACATGTTTGATAAAAAGAATTATCCGTGTAATACCCACGTCATGATCCACCCTTTAGGTCGGTGCTCTATTTAAATATCTCAATCATCTCAACATCATCTCGTCGTATCAACTGTAACAACAAACACGGCTGTATCCATCGCCGCCCTTATTATACCTTTGTATAAGTCCCAACCTTTAAGACGTGAGAGGAGCAAGGACATGACAAAAAAGTAAAGATTTTAAAAACGAAAAAGGAGATGTTGTCGCAAGAGCCGCTTTCTCTTTTTTGTTTTGCAAAAAACGGCTTATGGTGTTGTTACTGAAGACATGAGAACAGCTCACCTGGAGCTTGTTATGAAATATGAAGGTTTAAACCTGACAAAATATTGTTAGAAATGCAAACTCTAAAGCTGTATGATGAAACTGTAGAAAAACGAACTTGTTAGAAATTACTTTCCCTCTCCTTGTTTACCTACACAAAGTAAGAAAGTAACAAGGAAAGCAAATGATTTGAAGAAGGCGGAAGATAAAAAATCTTCAGACGAGTTATCCTTTACGAAAAAATGATAAACGAGATTTTTTTTAAAGCGGAAGAATAGCACAGAAAAGGGCGACAAGGGAAGAAAAAACTAGAAAGGGTATGACTCCTTTCCTTGTTATTTTCAAAGAAAATCACAGCAGCAGCTCTTTGTTCAGCGATAGGTTTTGCATTCGCAAAAAGTTATGCAAAGTCAAAATAGATATCGACGATATTAACCAGGCATATAGATTTACAATAACCTTTTGCAAGAGCAAATTGCAAATGAAGGAAAATTCAGTAATTATAAAAAGCAAGGAAGTTTACAATTTCCTATTTTATCAAATATACGTTTCAACTTCGATTCTATGCAAGATTCTTGCATTTGAGTAGGAAGCTCTTCTAGAAAGAGAGTGCGAGTGAAAAGCTAAATGATTCAATTAAAATTAGCGCAACAATTCATTTAAAGGGGGGCTACTTTGAAAATCAGTAGAGTATCCGTATCACAAGGAAACGCTTTCTTCACTTTGCTTTTTCAACCTCTCAGGCACAAAAAGCCGAATTGAGTAAAATTTGTTAATTAAATGATTAAAATTTTGATCAGAATTCAATGCAATACAAAAAGCCCTTGGCCCTTTGAGCATATTCACGACACAAAGCTGTCAAAGAATGGAAAATATGGAATTTTAAAAGGAAAATAATCAGCTGTAGTGTTCACAGTCCATTTTTATGAATAACTCTTACGTAATTAGTTAATTTATGAAGGTATACTTCCTGGAAACATTTATTTAATAAGTTTACTTTTAATTTTCAGCAAATATTGTACAAACTTCTTAATTACTTAGGAAATTAAATCATCTACTGTAGTAGGAGAGGAATGTCATTAATAATAAAAGTATTAAGGTGACCAATTAAAACCTGCATTAAACAATTATTTTATCCAGGAAGTCACTAACTTGCTATTATTTAATAAAAACTCGAAATGTAAGTTGACTACAAGAATAAAAAGAATCGAATAGATTTAACACATGATCTACAATTTCTAGGTTTATCTAAAACAATGTCCAAAATCATAAAATGAGAAATGAACTACAAAAAAGTATTGTCTTTGTTTATAATCATCGTTCTGGTTATCATTATTATTGATTGTAGTGTAAATGTAGAACTTTGGGATAAACTCAATAACAGCTAGTTTTCTACTTCCAAGAAGAAATCCGAGACATCCACCTACATGTGTTTACTATCACTTGTGAAGAAAAACTTTCACTCAACCAAAACCATCTCCTCATCTCTTTCCGTTTCTGTCGGGTTGTGCCCCGCATACGTCTCTCCCACATTCATTGAAACTTTTTCCTGAAACGGAATCAAATAGTATTGGACAAGTTACGTAATCCTTCTTAGCTTGAATTCTACACACTCAACCAGAAAACAAGAGTAAACGACCGATACGGTGATGATAAACACGACGAATTCGATTTGATGTTTTTAGATGATAAATTCAGCTCAATATCAGAAAAAACTTTCAAGTCTTTGGCAATAACAGAAAACAAAACTGCAACTTTTGATATGGAATACAAGTGGCACATTTTCTTGCAGTGATTTCTTGTAATCTCGTACAAGTACCTTTGCAAAAGCGAGTGATATATTATCTTCGCTTCGCCAACTTTCCACCAAAACTCATATTTACCCGATGTCTTGTTGCATTTGCTTTTTCTGTAATAATCCATTTATTTACAACATCAACATTCTACACAACATCCTCTTTCTTGTCATCTCAACTTGGTAGAAGAGTGGGAAAACAAAGCATAACCTCTCTTTTAGTTTTGGCGGAAACAAAATGTTTGAAACCTCAAATCCACTTTAACCACTTTTCCTTGTTAGCTTCACTCTTTAACCCTGTGTTTCAGCAACAACATCATCAACAATCCAGCCCTACCTTTCTAACCTCGCTTGCTTCCATTTCTTCTCATCTTACCTGTTTCTCTCTCCGAAAAAATAAACCATTTTTACCAAGAGCTTTATCTACTCCGTTCTCCCCTTTATTCCAAGTTTTAAAAATGAAAGGGTGGTGGTGCATAGGGAATAAAAGGGTAGGACCCAAGTCAGCTTTAAAATTTTGCAAAAAAATATCTAAATCCACGTTTCACTCTGAAGGAAATGACTGGGAGCAAACAGGACATGGAAAAACATGACCCTGTTACGGAAATAAGAATAGAAAAGATTGTTTGCCTTCTTTGCTGGAAAGACCCAAGGCAAATGGCGTTATTGCATCAAAAACTAAAGCAACGGTTGCCACCACATCTTCATCTAGAAAGAAAAATCTACTGTTTTTAAAGATGAAAGTAAACTTTTGGTCGGGAGAGATATGGAAAGGTACCTTTTATTGAAGGAAAGAATGTGCTGCTGACGCTGAAAATCTTGACACAGATTAGGAAGATCTGAGATAAGAAGAAACCAGAAGAAGGGCTCTTGATGAACGTTCCAGAAAAGAAAAAGTGAATTAAGACTAAAATAGAGAAGAAGCCAAACCAGATTACTGAAGGGATGTTTTGAAGCCTGAAATCAAATAAAAGGGCTTTTCCATTCCTTCATCCTTGGTCAAACAGGTTTAAAGCGGAGTAATACTTTATTAGCAAAACTTTTTTTAAAACATGATTGCCAAAGCAGTGCCTTGCATGACTGTACATAACTATTGCGTAATTAAAGGTGCAAAATCTTGGAAAAATATTTTATTACTTTTGATAAATCGCTTGTTTAATAGTTATATAGGTTGTGAGAATATATTTTAAAATGTTTCATTTTCAGTCTACATTTCACGGTCACCACCTAGACAGCTCTATCTTCTCCCTAACTGGATTTTCTTAGGATTTTCTAAAGATAGAAGCAAAATCTTTTTTTGGAATACATCTTCACTGAAAACAAAACCAATCAATCACGGAACATGACGGCAAGGAAAAGCTACACCCGCTTATGTCAAGAATCAAGCTGTGTGCTCATTCATCAATGCATTTTAATGCTGCAAACATTCCCGCAGTAAATCAATCACGTTCTTTGTACATGCTCCTTTCACCTTTCCTTACAATCTTATTTTTTAAACTCGATACAAGCCAGTATGTTCTCATGATGTTGAAGTCCTTCTATTTTTTGCAATAAAAAGTTAGATCATTAAAATTATTTAAGAAAGGAGTCAGTTGGCGTAAAAATCTCAATTTCAACAACATCCGCCTTTACATTTTTAGTTGTATTATTTTTTGATCATTTCTTCTTCAAAAGCTTCGTTCTTGAATAAAATAGAAATATTCAATTGCTATGAATAAAAACCCGGACGGACATATATATTCATAAATAGTTTTCTTTTTAGATTAGTATTTATTACTGACTTGAACGTAGTAAAAATTATGGTAGGTTTGGATTTAAAAGTGCCCACGACATTTGAATTAAACTTACTGTAACAATGCTCATATGCATAACATTAAGCTAGTACTAGTGGGCTTTGCAAGCATTTATCTAATTATAATCTTAGGCATAATGATAACAAGAATAAAGCCCTAACTAATCAATGAAACGCTCTTACGACTTTGTTTTTATTAACGCCAACGAAGTTTCCCAGGATTTTATGCTATCCACAACCATAAACAGTCAAATTTGTTGGAACGTGTTCTGTTCTCTTTTTATAAAGGTACACAATAGATTTACAGCTTTCATGGTATATTTATCAAATAGATTTTGAGCATTTGATATTACTAAAAACCGAATATAGATTTAGCGCATAAAATACTTTGATTATTAATGCTAAAAGATAACCTCCTCGTTTCTGAGTGATTTACCCATTCAACCTCGTTTAAACCAATCATTCTCACTCGTTAAAAAGGAAAGACTCATTCACATTCTTTGATTAAGCAAAGGTGAAAAGTCGTAACATTTCATGACATTCAATAATAATAATATATCTGCTTTTCTTTTCATGGCAGGAAGAAGGATCCAGATAAATAAATAAATGAGACCCTTGCGATCCCTGTCGTTCTTCATTGCAAAGGCGGTGGTGATGTACCCTCCGCAATGTAATTTTCACTCCAATTTGTTTGACGGAAAAGGAAAAGTGGAGCAGCAGTCATATTTGCTCACATTTATAAAAACTTTTTTGTTGAGAGAGCACACAATACGCGGATTATAATTGGTATATAAAGGGAATGGATGAATGGGGGAATAAGAGAAGGAGAAAACGGAGAAAAGGGGATTGTGGAAAAAAGAGATGGAAAGACCCGCGTATGGATACTTATGGCGTGTATGATGTGATGATGGCAACATCTTGCATTACTTGAGTTATTATCCTTCCTGATTCCAAGTAGGCGTGTTTAGTCTTTTCGCTTTAGGCAGAGAATTTTTTTTCCATTGTTATGATTGCGTATTTTTTCTGAAGATGAAAAAGATTTTAATGAGAATGTCACGCTGCAGGTAAAATCGGTTCAAATTTTGGATTTTGAAGAAACTAGAAAAATAAATGACATAAGAAACAACAACAGAAGGAAAATATGGTCGTGCTTTTAAAAAAACTCAAAATTACTGCATTTCCCAACAGCGCTTTATTTTTCTCTTCTACTTCCAATCAAATGAAGGGAAGTTTAATGTGAATGGATTGACGACATTGGAAACGGGTTATTAAATCAACATCTCTATCCATTAGAGTTTCCCTTCAAATTATTAAATTACACTGGAGGGGAAAAATGAAACTGGTTGATCCTTGATTACTTGACATTAGGTTGACAACGACAGTTTGTGCGGAAGGGGAATGAGTGTAAGAGGATTGCTCACATGCCTACTTGCTTTTTCCATGTGGTTGAATTATGGTTGCTCATCTTGTTGGAATCATGTAATCATCTTTGCTTGAAGCCATTCAACGGTTTTTTAATCATGGAAGAGGAATTTCCATTTTATAATTATGTACACCGGTACACACATTTTCCTCTGTACCTGAACTTTAAGGGTGATGATAATGATGGTCATAATGCTCAGAGTACTAACAGTTTTGCTCTTTTCTCCTTATGCTTTACCATCATTCATAATTTCAGGTGTACATTGAACTAGTTACCAGAGCTGGTTAGTATTTGTGTGGTTTTGAAATACTAGTCTGTCTGTTTGTTTGTCCATTTGCGTAAAAGGTCAAGAAAGCACAAAAGTGATTTGCTTGCTCAAAAAAGAACAGGCAGTGGAAAGGCCAGCACGAACCGATCCCAGCAGAGTAATATCCTGCGAATTTAAATACATATGCAGATTTTTGTTTTAAGTACACGTCAAGCTAGTCGACAAGGTGTTACAGTCATTTATTTATTTGCCATTGAGATTATTTTTTAAAACAAGCTGTGAAGGAAGGAAAGGGAAAGTTTAAACATAATATTTATTAGTATAACACTCCGTTCTTTACAAAACAAGATGTCCAACTCAATCCTTTCCCCACTAGTGCCGCATCAGCTAAATCACTTAAGGCAGTTATGGAATATAGTGCTCTTAGCCAAAATGTGCGTCTAAAAGTCTATACCTTTTTGTAGGAAATCTCGGCTTTTTGATGTTTTTGCACTTAAGATGGAAGATAGCACCGAACCTGACTTTCCAGTTGAGGAAGCGTAACTGACATGACATAACAGTTTTTAAAGAGAAAACATATGTTTGCTAAAAATTTGTGTGATGGGAATGATTACGATGATGATGATAAAGTATGATAGAGAAACCAGAAAACACGCTACTTACAAAAAGAAGATAAGATGCATTTTTCTCTTTTATATTATTTCCAGAGATTTCATTCCTTTTAGGAAAATATAACAATAATAATAACAAAGTTGAGCTACTTTTTATACATCCCGGTCTATAACTTTTCCCTATCATTAGAATGGTTTACAACAAACTAAATTCCAGATACTTCTGCAAAATACATTTTTTACTAAATGCTTTAGTAAAACCCGTTAAAATGAAAGTTTAGAAGGTAACAGATACGTCGTTTTTTGTTTTGCTGTATAAAATATCGAACGGAATGACATTGTAACATGTAAACCGATTTCTTTCCTTCTTTTAAAATATTCTTCACGAGTTTTCTAATTCAGGTCAAACAGAACTCAAACTTTTACGTCTCCTTTTCTTCCCTCCTTTTTCTCTTTCTTTTCTACCGGATCATGAGTTAACGTCACAGCAGCTCCAGCCAAGGATAAAGTTAGCAAGTTGGAATTATAAACTAAATTTGAAACAAAAAGTTTCCCAGAAAGAATGCGAATGTCGTATTCATTTTTGTACAAAAAATGTATCAAAAATGCATTTCAAAGTGTTGTTACAAAGGCATTTTATTTCTCTTGATGGGAAACCTTTTAAAAATACATGCACAAATAAATTATGTAATTTAAGCTTACATTATAAATGCAATTAAAGAAGAATTACAACGATGATAGGTAAAGTTCAGCAATAAACCCTAATGGAACACAATTTACATTCCACTGTTTATCATTCCTACAAAGTTGTGTTTGTTCACAAAACATACAAATCCCTATTTTAATTACTGCTCATTCCTTCTCCAGCTTCCCAAAGATTACATTTTTTGAAAATTCAAAACTTTCTTAGAAGTTTAAGAAGTATCAAAAAGAAAGCAAAAGGACATCATGGTTTTGTTTCAAAGTTTGTCAAAAATGTTGAAACATTCACCACATTTCAATGAAGTTGCAATAAACTTTTTTCAAAGTATTTTTCTTAATTATGTAACTTTATCATATCGAATTTCTTTGAAAATCTTATTTCTTATATTGAATTAAATGTATAATTTAGGTTTGAATTTGGCGGCTTTGTTGAATACGCCAGTCATTACTTTTACAAAGAAATTCTCAAAAATATAGATTTGCAGATGTCGTTTAAAAAGATAACGTAAATTCGGAATTGTGCAATTTAAAAAACAAATTTGAAATAATTTTCTTTGTTGTACAGTATGAGTCTAGACTTCAAATTGTTTGATTTCCTTTGCAAATGTCAAACATGCAATAACTGTTTTTATGCTTGTAACAATTTAATAAAAGCCAAAACTAATTTTTATAAAATGAAAAAATAAAATGGTGAAAGTAAGAGATGTACAAAATCTACTTTTATTGCTGCAATATATACCCTTTAATTACCAATTTATGAAAAAACTGTTTGTTTTTGTTGTAAGTACATAGTAATAACAGCAAAACATGTTTAGAGTTACTTTCTCTCGTTCTTAGAGCACATTTGAGGAATTTCATTTCAGCATTTCTTAATGTTGCAAAGAAGATATGTAGTGAAAGCAATACATAAACTATTAACAAATTGTTAAGTGCATCATTACAACATTTTTAAAAAACAGATGCTCTTTAGTTTATTTAAGTTTTTTACATCTTTTATAATTTTCAACATGGCGGGAAAATGCAATATCATAATATTTTCTTGAAAACTAAAAAACTGTTTCCGCGTTGTACAGAAACAAATTTAATGCTGTTTTAGAAGGTATTCTAGAATATTTTTTAATCTTTAAAACAATTAAAATCGCTTGAAAACTTACCTTTAAAACCAGACGTTGTTAATATTATGTCCAGAAAACTTAAGTGTGCATAATTTCAAATAAATCTCTTTGATAATTTATTTCTCATCCGCCACTCCAAAATCTCCACAAGAAGAAAATGCGTAAATCATATTTTCAACTTGAATTCATCTTTTTAAAATAGGAATCCAGTAAATTTGTTTTTAATCTTGATATGATCAAAAGAAAACGTTTTTTAAGCACACACCGGGCACTACTCACTACTCAACTCTGACAGAATAAAGAGCTCAATATATTTACCAACTTTATTTTCCAAGTACTCTTCAAGGTCTCGTTTTATTTAGATTGCTTTTTTTGCAAAAAATTAGAACGGAAATTAGATATTTCAGGAAAAAAGGCTGCTGATGTTTTCTTCCTCTTTTCGTGCTCAATTTGAGAAAAATCCTTGCAAGAAAACAAACTATCAGCAATAATACTACTTATGCTCTATTACTATGTATTATAAAAATCTGTGTTTTTGCATTCAAAGGTAATCTTCTACAAGAGAGTGTCTACTTTTATAAGCTAAATTTCGTCTAAAGTTCTGTAGCATGACTGTGCAAATCTAAAAGCTATGTACTCACTGACTTAGTTTAGAACCTTGTATCCTGGAAAATTCGCTGAATAAGCACAGCAACAATCGTGTATTTGCTCATCTTAATCACTTTAATCTAACAATAAATACTAGGAAAAAATATGATTTCCCCACCCTTTTATAAAGTTTTCACTGCTGTAAATTCAAATCACAAACAAACCGGAAGGGATGTTTTTTCCTTGGCCAAACACACAAAAACTAGAAAATCTCTTGAGAGGAAAAGTAAAACCAGGTATTTGCACGTTCCACCATCCCTACTTGACTTATTTAAAGAGTTTTGATTAGCTCAGCAAAGAAGTGACATTTTTTGTACATATTTCCCTCAAAATATGAATATTCAACTGTTTTTCTTATTCTTGCAAAATTCCAGAAATTATGTTTATTTTTGTTCTCTAAGACTTTACAAATATTAATATGCAAAACAGGTTTGTAAATTAGCAGCACGTTTTCTTCACTGTCACTGTTTTTGAGAGCTTAAAAATTTTGCAACGGCGAAGACAAACAAGAAAAGCCGGAGAGTTATTACAACGTTCTTCTCTCAATCATAACCAGGAGAACAACGGTTGCACTGTCTCCAGCCAAGAATGTTTTTGTAGAAAAGTAGTTTTAGAAGCAGCTTGGCTTTTAGAAACTTTATAACTTTTGGAAAACACTGTTAATAAAAAACTTTGAATGGATGAATAAGAACTCTGAAGATTTTTAAGACTGTGGCTTTTATTAACGTCGTTGTAGTACACAGATGTTTATTGTTGGTTTTTAACTTTAAAATTCCTTTTAAAACCTTTTATTATAGGTATGTCTGTAAATTATAAAAAAGATTTCTTTTAAGCAAACACATTTCAAACCCAAATGGTACAATACTAAAATAATGCTTTATGATTGAGAAAGATTTTTAGACAAAGGGAAAGTGAGAAAGAATGGAAACCCAAAAGTAGTCAGATTCAGACAGAAAAAGAGCGCAAATGACTTGTCTTTCTCTCCCACATACAAACACACTAAAATCTCACTTTTCCAACTGAAAAGCCATAGTATTAAACAAAGTGTCACTCAGGAAGGACATTATTTGAGGTTAATCTGTTACAGACTTGAAGAGAATCTACCAACAAACAGGAACAACTTTGGGATTTTTTTTCGGGATGAAATGATGGAGTATTATAAAGTATTATAAAATATGTGTTTGTATGGCGGCAGCGAGCAGGGCTCTTGTTCGCTGGAAGCGAAGAGACGGAGAACGAGTGAGTGAATGAGGAGAGCTCAGCTTCCCCAACTTGCGGATTTTCTCTTACTTTCCTCTTGTCCTCTTTCTATTTTTTCTGGCATGAAAGAGATGGAAGAGAAATCAACAAGAAAGCACACTATTCAGCTAGTCATTCATATGTGCTCCTGCTTACCATCTGAGTCTAATGCAAGGATTGCAAAAAGCGTAACTCATATATGTTCTCCTACTTTACTGATATCCATCTTCTTCTCCATCTTGTTCATCTTCACTAGCAGAGAAACTACTTCATCACCAATTTACCATCCAATCTTCCTTGTTTGAAAATCAAAAAAGGATTTTAATACGGTTGCTCGTGCTATGAAAGGGTTTTTAAAACTTCAAGGTTTCTGGATCAACAGCTTCCCCCGTATTTTACAGAGAGTGTGTATGAGAGAAGAAGAAGAACAGAAAGTTTTGCGGTTTCACTTGCACTCGATCACTGTATAAATATATCAGTAACTAGGGTAAACTAAAAGCAAAGTCATTCACATCTTTGTTCATCGTCATTACATAATAGGAGGGGAAAATGGGACCTGCACTATCACATTAGGTTTCCTCGTCTTCCCTTGCTTTCTCTGCATTCAAGTATAAAAGAAAGCAGAAAAGAATAGCGACAAAAAGGAGGTTTATTTTTATTATTATTATTTCCTTTCCACTTTTCCTTACAAAAGGAGGACTAGGACGAGGCGGGAGGAACGAGGGAATCACTCAAGTGCAGAATTTGAAGGGGAGTGGCGTAAAATATTGCTGGAGAAACGTCAAGGAGCGGAACTTGCTTCATTTATGTCCCTTTGCATCATCATGATCATGAGAATAATGCAAAGTTGTGTTCGCGTAAATATCCAACAAAAGGGAAGAAGACTGCTCTGAATTACCTGGGCCGTCAAAAACACAAGAGCATGTAACTCTCAATAGAAAAGTCGAAACTTTGTTAAAACTCACTTTCTCACAAATCATAATGGTTTCAATTTGCATGATATGACACTATAGATTTTACTATATTTAAAAAATTGTCACTGTATCCGTCCTAGTCTTTACAAGTCAATAACGGCTCACGTGAGGAGCACTTGTTTTAATTTACTTGCAACGTCAAGGGAACGTGATGCATTGCAAAGTTTTGAATAAATGAAACCTCAGCAAATAAAGGATGATGTCACTACATCCAAGTAAATAAAAAACTGGCTTGTTCAATGATGGTTTTAATCTCTATTTTTAGCAAATTTTAAAAATTCATAGCCGGGAGATTCGCTCTAAAGGTTGATGACCTATGGTCAATCGTTCAACTTTAATGCAAATGCAATTATTACATCACATGCTCAAAACAGCACTTTTCCTTATTAAACAATTCTACAATCAATGACATTGACATTTCCTTCTTGAACACTACAACGTTATTCACGCTTTACGTTTTCTAAGTTTATTAACAAATTCTTTGTTTACGAATTGTCAAAAAGTTTATTTTTATAAATTATATTTTTATCTGTACTTAAATCATGTTTACACATTCACTTGAATTTCAATTTGTGCGTTTATTCCTTCAAAACACTGAACAAAAGTGAGACAGGATGGGGTTAGAAACGTTGTACACCCAAACACATCAAAAGTGCCAAAAGATGACAACCTTTTCATTATTTAGTTTCCTCCAAAGCTCCACTACCACCAAAAATGTAATCGCACACTCACCCACCACCAACACTTATCCGCCTACAACTACGACAAAAGGTTCAGGGCTAAACGAAAGGATTTTCATTTTCCCAGACTATCTATTTCGTCGTATTTCCTGTTAAGCGACAGCAGACTCAAAGAATAGGGAAACCAGGCAACGCGCCAATAATGCATGAGAAAGTCAACCGACAGCATTTTGATTAAGCTATTATGGCTGAAAAAGCACAGAAAAAAGTGATGTCCAGTGGTGAAGAGGAACATTAAAGAATGGGAAAGTAAAGGAAGGAAGGAAGAAGAGTGAGCAGCGGTTTGAACGAAGGCCCAACAACATCAACTCTCAAAACTCAACTTCCTATATCCGCCAGTGCACATTGCACAACAGAAGCCCAGAAAAATGGGTAAAATGCCAGGCCAACAACACGTGAATACAAAATCATAGAAATGCTCTAGACAGTCCATCAGTTTCCTTCTAAAGAAATTCATGGAAAAAATGAAAAAGACTAAGGAAATTATCACAAGAAGGTTGTATAGATGGATAGTGGAAAGAAGCAGAGCTGTAGTGTTGGCTAGTAGTATTATTTTATGCTTTTAAACATTAATAACTACTTCCTACTTTCTATTCAAAGAACATTTTCTATTTATCAAGAACTGGTCTATTTTTTCTGCCTAGTTACTCCCTTAATTCCTAAAAGATCCAAAAATATCTAGAAAATATTACGCAGACAACTGACGGTGAAGTCTTTTAGTCTCTGAATCAGGTTATATTTACGATGATGTAATAAAAGCCGTAGGATTTTGCCTTGCTGCATGGGACAGAGAAAGTAATCAGTTTAGCGTAATGCAATGGCCTGACGTTGAGAAAGATGAGTGATATTGACAGCAGTCGTGAATTTAGTGTTGGCATGAAATATTCGATTAGAAGATCAATGGTAATTGTAGGTAATTTGCTGTGATAGGATAGCGTCTACATGCGAAAAACAAAGTGGATATAATTGCCTCTAAAGACTAGTACATTGAAATACTTATAGGAAGAGCACAAAGTACCTCTCTCTTGCTTAGAAATGATACAAGACCATGAAATTTATTTTCTCAATCCAATTACCCAATTGCAATTTTAGCACAAGACTTTATTATGCGATAGATGAATGTAGCGGATGTGTTCACGATGAGCTTCCCTATTTTCACATTTCAGAGTAGAACTAGTAAACTGACAAAGAAAAAACTGGAACAAGGAGAGAAAAAAGGGAAAGAATAGGAGCATAAGTGCCACCTTCTTTTTGCACACACAAGAAGACCAAACAAGGCCGAAAAATGTGCAACGGAAAACAAAAAAGCAGTCGACTGTCGTTATTTCAAGAAAATCCAAAGTCAGTTCCCTTTTCGTGTTTTTTCTCTAGTTGTTAACTACATTTAGTTATATACAGTATATTTACAGTTACTATGTTGTAGTCGTGCCGTAACTATATTCTCTGCCTCTTTTCTTTTATGTTCAAGTGGAAGAAGAATGAATGATGATAATGACAATGATGCTTTTTTGCTCGTACTTGCCTGGAAGAAAAAGGATAGCCCACTTTCACTAACATTCTCCATAAAGCCTTGGAAATATGCTGTACATGTTACATAATGGAAGGAAATCATAGTATACGTTGCATCAACTACATCATCCTAATCGGAATCATTACAAAAGAAAGTCAAATAGCCCCGTATAAAAAGAAGAACCTCGATCACTTCCTCCTCAAGCGGAGAAATGATGATGATTTGATAATGATAAGCGACGGAGCAAAGGGAATACCGGCAAGTATGCTGCGCAGCTCTATTCTATTTTTTCTCGTTAATAGTTGTCTGTGTCATACTGATAAATACCAGAGAAAGGAAGAAAGAAAAAGACAAAAAACGTCTCTTTGTTGTTCCTTCGCTTTCTCCTCTCAGCGTTTTTACTTTACCCGGTTTCATTTCCCTGTAGAAATAGTAAATATTATTGTTATGCAAGATAGAAAGTTTGGATAAAAAAGTAGAGTAAAGGACTTTTTTTTATCCAAGCTCAGGGAATCGTTGCACTTCCAAGTTTGGTGTCAGCGGCAGCAGGAAAGCCAGTCGTGCATAATAAAGTTACCTTTCAATAATGAATTAAGATAAGACAAGCAAATTGGATAAAGGATAAAGAACTCAACTTACATAATAGAAGGAAAATTGGGGTTAAAAAGTGTAATTGGATAACGATTGCATTAAAATAAAACTATATCATAAAACCGTATCTCAATTTACCCCAGTTATCATCACATAATAAAAATGAAACATTATGAGGTCTGTGTTTATCAATTTTTCTATAAAAATATTTTTCCTTGGAAGTTAATGAAAAAGGAATTTGCTTTGGTTCAGGAAGGAAGTGCCACCAACAAAATTCTCTCTACTTTCCTTCTTTCTTACTTATCACATTCGTATACTTATTAATGTAAAATATGTACATGTCTGCATGAGATAAGAAAATTGCTTTCTATTTTTGTAAAAACACTTACAAAATATAGAATTGCTTATCTTTTTATAGACGAAACGTAACATATGAGAAACATACGTTTAGCCTTTTTCTTATTCAGCTTTCTTTTATCCGTTGTTGTGTTTTGGAGATGTGTACAATATGCAGCTTTAGAAGCTTCTGAGAGAGATTTACTCAAGAACCCGTTTAAAAACCAATTTAAGTAGTGAAATAACTAATATCAGGGAGGAGTGTCTCGTGACGCAATAATATATTATATGAAAATTCATGTTAAAAGTACCATTACTTGGACTAACTGTAATAATGTGCAAAAGTATGATAAAATATTTATAACTGCAGTCAGAATCCAGAATGGAACTTAAATTAGAAATATTAAATTACAGTTTTTACAAAACAGAGAAGGACGCAGTTACTCATTTTATGAAATTATTTAGGTGAAGCCTTGTTTGATTCGTATATGAAATGTGCAACTTTTGAGCAGCCTGCTCCATCTTTGAAGACAGAATAAATGTAAAGAGACAATTCACGAAGCTTATGCAAGTCAAGACAAGAACCCAAGTCAAGACACACACCGGGAAAACGTTTTTAAACAAAATTTTAATCAGAATATGATAAAATAAATATAAATCTTAAATAAATTAATTGTTTTTAAATAGCTTTGATGAGTATGAGTTCATTTGTTGGAGAATGTTACCCTCCTGTTAGTCCATTGAAAGCAAGCTGCGTGAGCCAACCCGACACTTTGCTGTAAACTTTATACTCAACGGAAACCCGAGCGTCGTTGAGAAGGGAATCGCTACAAAACTTTTGCATTTTTGAGCATTTTTCTTCTTTATCCGCCTCACTCATTTCAGGTGCTACAATTTTGGTCACTGTGGATCTAAAAATTATCATTAAAGTTAATGATCTTGTTTGAGACAAGTACATAAGCATTTTGTGGACACTTACAACATAAAATCAAACAATTTATTTTTCAAGTTTCCATTCCTCGTCTTTTCTCTGCCCTCTTTCTTGTTAACATAACTGCAAACAACTCGTTTCATACACATGTGTCGTTTCTTTGGGTGAAGGTAGTAAAGGGAGCCGACATTTTTAAAGAAATCTGCAAAACCTGGCTCATCCTCTTTCCTAAACATCAACATTTTTTTTACACCGCTGTAATGCCAGAAAAATATTTTAATTAACGAATTAGTTTTGTTTACCATTTTTCCAACCCGTTAAGAATAAGCGCGGGGAAAGGGAGGTTATCGAAAGCCGAGTCAAGCGTAGATCTCCCATTAAACCTGATTCCGCCACCTGTACCATCATTTGGGTTTAAATTCATAGGTGGCATGGGCATGTTATTGTTGCCTGTGTTGTTATTGTTCATGTTGGCCCTCAGAAGTTGGAGAATATTGTTAATTAGGAATGCACCTTTGTAGAAAGAAATCCAAATATTTATTTGCATTAACAATTAGTGTAAAAGTGTAGGTAAAACTCACCAAGAGCAAGTAAACTAATTATGGAAACAGGATCCAAAGTGATTGCCCCATGTCCATGTCCCCCATGACCCCATCCACCTCCTCCACCCCTGGCATGAGGAAAATTTGACTCATCTGTAAATAAAAAAGTTATGGCCAGAATTAATATTCTGAATTTAAAATACTTTTAAAACGAATTATACTTTCATAGAAATTATGCACAAACCTTCCAACTTCTCAAGAAAATAGTTGACTGCTTCAGAAACTAACGTAGAAACTTCCAACCCTTTACTACCATTTTCTCCACTGCAAAACTCTGCCAAACCCACAATTAAAAATATAAGCCAAAAGCTAACTTTTAATTTACTACTCAACAACATGATGTAATTTTTTATTGCTAATTCCTTCACTTCATTAAAAATCTTAGGATGTTAACACTTTAAAATCTCCAAAGTAAATGCAGCAAACCATGAGATGGGAGCCCTTTGATAATACATTCAGACAGAACCTCACGTCAGTGATTTTTTCATTAAAATCACGTTAGAATTACAAATCTCAAACATTTCTTGACAAATTATAAAAAAGTATAAAATTAGCCACCCATGCAGCCTCCCAAAAACATCTACATTCATACTATTTATAAATAGTTATCTAACGGATTAGATCATTTTACTATAAAAAAGGGATTTCCTGTACTGTATAGCAATTCAAAGCTACATCATCACCAACATCAATCACTCTTTTGTCCTCTACAGAGAAATGACAAAGTCCGTTGTTCTTGACTGTTTAAGGTTGAGTTTTATTGTAAAAAGTGGATATTATATAGCGTGTTTCTATCACAGGTTGATATGGCTTAAGTAGTTGACGGAAGACAGATGGGAAATAGGGATAATAGAAAGAAAAATACCTTTTTTAAAGCTCTTTCTCTGAATTAACTCGGCTGGAAAGAGATAAAAAAGGAGTTTTGCTGTTGTTTTGATAGCAATCCTTCTATTTTTTACTTCAAACGCGCAATCAATGTCGTCGTAACAAGTAAATTAGTTTGATTATCCGTGTATAATTATAAGAAGTAGGTTTACAATAAAGCAGGCATCTGTCGTCATCGATTACTAAAACACTTTTCCATTTAAAAAGTTATCTATTTAGAGCGCTGCTTGCTTAATTGGATCATATCCTGCAATTTCTTTTAATATTGACACTGATTACAAAATTCTGTAATTTTTGAATCCCGCTTTTATAAATTAATAGAGTGGAGAAACTGTTTTAGGAAATTGCAATCTCATTAGCTAGGCTGCATTATTCTATTTCAATTGCAGTTTGAGCAACAATCAAAAGAAACAGTAAAAATCCCTGTTTAATATTGAACTGTTGTTTTCGTGTCAACTCCGGATTGTTAAAGCTATGCATTGTCAACAAATGAATTGAATTCCATTGCATTTCAAAAAAAAGAAACAAGTCCCATTCAAAGTTCAAATTAGGTTAAATTAATTCTGCTGAATGTAAAACAATCTTTATTTCAATTTAATTATTTAGATCTTGCAAAGTAGGTTTGCATATAAATATTGCTTGATTCTAATATGATTTATGTAAATATTTTAAAAACTTTAAATTAGATCTATTTATTTCGCTAATTGGCAGAAATGTAAATTATTAAGTTGTCTGCAGGTCTTCTTGGTCGTCCTCAACCTCGTCGTAGTAGTCAAGTGTCCCAAGATAAGTGGTATTCCTCTTGTTCAATCCGTCTCCATTCGTTTTTGCCGCATTTGTTAAAATTTTCGTTGCTACATCCAACAAAAGAGCTAGATTTTGTTCGGATGCGTCATTCAGAAGAAAACCGTCTTCGCCTGGAACTGCTCCATCGGGTGGCACTCCAACATCAGGCCCCAACCCCGCTTGGGCCCCGTGACGATTCCCCATTCCCATTTTGTACCGGTGATAAAGTATGTAGAAAATGTAGACACTGAAGGAAAGCATTCCCAAAACTGAGTAAGGATCAATTAAAGCTTCCGGTACGTCCCTTCGTTTCGGAAATGGAAAAGTTGACGAAGCCTGCGCCACTTGCGTCCCATCAGAAGAGTGATAAAATTTCGTTTTGTCTCGAGTTTTCCCATGACAGTTCTCTGCTACCGTTACTACTGTCAGCAGCAGCACCACCATCAGCATGGCTATTTCTAAAATTAAATATTCAAGTCTTTAAAAAATAATATGAAAGTCTACTATGTAAGATTTGTATTTCCCAAAAATATGTAAATTTCTGGCTTACCTTTTCCTGGAAACTTTTTAAGAGATTGGCGGTGGTTCTTGCGGAGGCAGGGCTGACACTAAACAATGCATTATGAATTGAAGGGGTTTTTATCAAATCCAGTAAATTAATAGCTCTTCTTTCAAAGACGCAATTCTTCACAGAATTGTACATATTTTTATTTTACGACAACGATTAATAGAAACGGGGCCCGCTAACAGGCGCATATGGAATCGGAAGGTTATAAAAGAGCCCAATGCGCGGTAATGTTCTTCCCTAGTTTTGATATTTAAATGAATCCCTAAAGCCATATGTGAATAAAATCTACCATTGTCTTGTTTGATACGTATCATGCAAATTTGCGACCGTTTAAACGCCCGCTTGAATTTATGGACAATCAACAGTTTACTACAATCTAATTAACTTTGATGATCGGATTACTCTAATCTTGTATTATGAGTGGTCAGTTCTTATGCTCGTATGCAAAACATTAAACAAGAAAATGCTTTAAAAATAACTTTTCCGTTAGCTATTTGAGCACAAAGTATTACAGGTACAGTTTCAAATTTTATTTGCATTGATTTAATTTGCTGTACATATGTCGGGCTTTATTTTTTGTTAAATTACAGCAATAAAATGTGTTTTATGTTTTTCTATTTCAAACAATTCAATTTCAAATCCATCCTACCGATCCTTGCTACTCATCGAGTCTTCTTCATAATCTCTGTTTAAACATGAAACAACGCAACTCCGAAGCAATGCGTAATCGATTTAAAAACGTTGGGATGATCATGGCATAACCGCAGGTTAGCACCAAGCGTAGATAATCTGTTCTTCTAAAGTTATCACCACCACCACCACCATCTTCTTCTATCCTCAACGAGAGCTTCCTTTTTTATCTTTCTTTTATTTTAAAAATGACTTATTTTGAAAATATTTATTGCCATATGACATTTCAATGTATTTCTGTGTTGACGTCATCATCATTCAAGATTATCATAGTAATAAAAATGATAAACAAAGACAGTACGTTGTAAAGTATTTATTCCTTATGTAAAGTCTTCAGAATGCAAAATGGGTTTAAATATTGTTTCTTTGTATACACAACTTGTTCTACAAAATAAGCAACAAGTTCATCCAGCTGGAATCAATTTTATTCGATCGTTTTGAATTTAAAGTTTTCGGGGTCCACACAGAGACATAGTACAACTCGCTAACTGTACTGTAACCTACTTTATACTCATTCAATCATGATTCTAATGCCATTCATCGTCATTTTCAGTTGGTTACGTACGTGCCACGCCATGTGAATGATTTCTATGTTTTTTGTATTTTTAGAAAATTATCTCTCACATAACTTTTGTTAGCAAGTAGCATTTTTTTGGGTAAAAAATGTCGGTTAGAATAAAGAAAAGACAAGGATAATAGGGTGACTTGCATCCTTCATTCTTTTCTTACAAAAGCTATCCGTGTCAAATGCGATAATTGAAGTTAGAAAAGGTAGACATAACGCGATCATCTTCATAATCACACCTGTATTCACCAACTTCTGTATAAATTCATGTTCAGAAAGTTTAAATGGCCGTTAAATAATATTTATTAGTTATTCTCTGTATTTTTATCTTATTTTTCAATGTTAAAATGAATATTTGAAGGCATAGGTGTTTTCATTTATTCGCAGTTTTAGCTATTTTTACAGTAATAAATACACATAAATACGAATCGTTTGGGCTGTAAAAAATTCTTAAAGATATTAAGTAACAACAATTTTAATTAGTAATAATTTAACTACTTCTACAATAAAAAATACATATTTTATGGCTGGTTTCCTCGTATTCCTTTTTTTACAAAACGGTTCTTTGCTGCAGATAAATAAGCTGCTTACCATAATTTAAATAAAAACGGTTACTTATAAGTATAAAAAATGAAAATTATTATTAAAATTTTGAAAGATATGCTTCCATTCTCCAGGTGAACTTTATAGTTAAAATAAATGCCTGCAAAAATAATTTAACTTAAGAAAGAAAATGAGTAATTACGATTAAAAGAGGAAAAGAAATAGAAATCAAAATGTGTCCGACTTTTGGTATCTATTTTGACACGTTTTCGAAAGCTTCACTTAAATAAATACAGAAACGCGTTGTGTCTTCTGATTCCTTCGCTAGTCATCTCATCACATCCCCTTTACACAGACAATGAATTCAATGGGGCGATGTGTGACTATATGCCAGACGCATATAAATATGCTACTTAAAAAAGTTTAAAGTTGATGAAAAGTTGAATGTTGTAATGAAACTTATGTTAAAATCATATTTATTCTGCACATCCCTTGGCTTCAGCGTCACAGTCAATATCTTCACCGTTTGATGCTCGCTCTTTAATTGATTTCATAAAAGTCATGGATCCTACATCTCCCGAGAATTGACCCAGACCCAATCTACAATTTTGATTTGGTGGGTTAGAGATTGAGTTAAAAAATTAAAATTATTACAAAAACATTCTTACGAATAAAGCTGAGACAAAAGCCCGTTTTCATCTCCGGTTGGATCTTGCACTGCCGCCCGACAGATGTACAACCTTCCACAGGTTGGATTCTCTTTGATAAGCTTGTAAGTCTTGTACATTCCGTCCAATTTGTCAACTACCGAATTAAAAAACGTGCTGTCCTCGTCCACCGACCTCTTTGTACGAATTGTTGGAGTTCCAAATATTTTCTATGTGAATTACATCAAAAATTAATTGCCTAATCCTGAGTTTCCAACCTTTTTTAAAGTCTGTGTCAAATTTACGTCGAAACTTACATCCATTCTTGTCATAATGTTAGGAACGTGATAGTCAGACATGAGTAACGGTACGTTCATGTCAACAACGTCAAGTGACCGTTGGCTCGTGTTCAGTAAAGTCAAAAGAAGTTGTAAAAGGAAAGCACCAAAAGCCAATGCAGCAAGCAATGCAAATGGATCCAGTCCACCTAAACCCCTGTTAAGTTACAGTCCATATTTAAATAAAGTCATTTTAAAGATTATGTAGTCAAAAAGGATTTAAACTGTCTTTTTATGTCGGTCTGCGTCGCAGTGAGCGTTTTTCTATGCATAATTACGTGCAAATGTCTACGGTATTTTCCCAGTTAATGTAGGGTACAAGGTACACTGGGTGAAAAGTGTTTTGCGGTTTTGTACGCACAAGCAGAAAAAAGTCTGCGTCTTATTCAAGTCAGCACAGTCAAACTCTTTACAAAACTGACTTACATCTTTGAAATTCCCATTAGAGGACATAATATCAGACAAGGCTAAAGGAATGTCTATATCGACAACATCGAGGGACCTTCCCGTGTTAGCGGGTGCGTTATTTAATAAATTGAATATAACATTGAATAGAAAAACTCCAAAGCCAAGTGTGGCTAATATTGCATAAGGATCCAAATAGTGCCTAAGTTAATTGATTTATCAGATTTGGAATTCAATTAGCATATTGGGTTTTAAAATAGGAATAAAATCTCCAATTTTTAGAATCAATATGATCAAAAAGATTTTAATATGCAAATACATACCCATAGCTCATGTGATGACCCCAACCCCATCCCCCACCGTGATCGTAACCACCCCTACTCTCTACAATTGCCTTATCATCGGTGTCATAACCAAGAACCCGATTAGTTAACTTCTTCACCACCAACATCCCCTCAATCATGGTTTTCGAGGCGGAAGTAATGTTGACGACAGGATCCGAAGGAAGCATTGCTTGTCCATCTCGATACCGTTTTAATTGTTCAATTCCAAACCCAAACATTTCCACAATCCCAGGCGCTTTCCCATCCCTTGCATTAGCTCTTTTATCCCAAAACTCAACCATACGCTGTCCAGATGACACTAAATGCTTCAAAGGGTTTAAAAAATTCAAGGGCACTTCTTGGTCAATAATCCCCATCAGTTTTTGAGTTAAAACAGTGGTCATAGCCGAGTTTAGTCCTTGACCAAGGGCCTTAATCGGGCTGATATCAAATCCACTTGCCCCAAATGATTTGGCAGTTGTTGGAGGCAGAGTCGTTGTGGATGTTGTGGTGGTAGTTGAGGACGAGTATTTTTTATGCTGGCTACTTACTAAAACTGTTTTAACCTTCGACTTGGAATCTGCTGGTCCTCCGGATCCGTTTTTAAATTCAAGTTGGTGAATATTAAAGCTATTCGGAGCAGGGCTATTTCCTGATTTCCATGAACTTTCCGAGTCAACTTGATAAGCATACTTTAAATACTTATCCATATTCTTTTCAGGAGATTTCCATTTACTTGAAGAATCCGACACTTTCCCCATTCGACTGTGGAAATCTCTGGAGCTGTAGCTTTGATGATGAGTAAACATTGGATTCGTAATTCCGTCAGGGGAGCGATGGAAGGCATAGCCTCGACTTTCTTTTTGCTGTAGCGAAGTAGGTGGAGGGGGTTGAGGTGGCGGTGGAAGAAGTACCCTTCTCCCAGAATTTGAAAACTGTTCAATTTTTACATCCGGTGACCTACTCAATTTGTTCCGGAGATTGTATAAACTTCCCAGCCGACCTTTTACCGCTTTCCCTGCCGTCCCACTCTCCGGCTCATATTGAGTTGCACTTAACAACGGAAAGAAAAACACGAAGCACAATCGAACGTTGACAATCATTTTTAAAGTTTAAATTTTATTTAAATTGTAAATCCAATCAAGCAAATGTTATAAAATCCAAACAGGGAAAAACTAAAACGCTTCTTCCTACCACATCATACAACTGTAATGGGGATAACTGAAACCGAGAGGAAAATTAAAAAAAAACTCCTTCAGAAATTTGTAATGCTGCAAATAAATTAACAAAAACTTTCCCGTTTTGTCTTGATCAAGGTTTTTTCTTTTAAAACTGTTTTATCAAAACCTCAAAAACAATTCAAATGCGCACTCGTTTTTAAAAAATTGGAAGAAAGCCACAAAGGCAACAGGAAACGTTCACAAGAGCATCTTTTTCAAATGAATGTCGAACGAAGTCTGCTAAACTTTAACCAATTTGACTCTCTTATACTCGGTGGTTGGCTAAAAGAAAGGATAAGGCCTCTCTCTCTCTCTTAAAGAAAAGTATTCGTATCCCCCTTTCCCCTCAGATTTCCCCTCTAATTTCTATCCCGAAGCAAAACTTTAAAATCTGCTTAAAGCAAGAAAGCTGTGACTCGTTAAAGTATCTAAAGGAAAATGTAGGAAAACAAGGAAAACGCATCCTTTTCACTGTTAGAAAACCTTGTTAAAAAACGCTAAGAAAATGTGTAGAAAGGGGTGGGGCTTACACACGGCTACCCTCTTCCTTCAATCTGTCAACGTAACCTGAGAAAAAATAGATGCTTGTTAGCACATAAATTTTTAAAATGCACCAAAAATTCCTCAACAACAAATGCGTCAATGGATAAGAGGAACTCTCTTTATTTTCTAAACTTTGGTTTTAAGTATAGATCAAAAGGGTTTCTATTTTATTTATTGCTTTTTCAGTAAAAATACTTTTTTGTATTAATGTTTACATTTGATAGACAAGAATGACATGCGTAACTCAACACAGTCCCTAAAATTATGATACTTTGTATAGAATGCTGCAACGTGAAATAATGCAGACGAAATAAAAACTATAATTATTTGCGCATAAAATCTCATTCAAGCCAATTTACTCCTTTGTCAAAAAACACCGCCAGTAACAAATAGTAACAAAAATATTTAATTGTGTTTAAAAATACATTTTGTATAAAACACAGCCCCAATTACATCAATAGCTGTTGTTTTTAAAACGTACCTGTTAACTTTTATTGCACAATTTAGTTTTCAAAGACTTTAAGAGTATTACAATGTGTGATTGTATGCTTAAGCTTTATTTCTACCGCTTTTTTAACAATTTGTACTTGACAATGACATTTGTGTGCCTAGTCGACCAAGTTTTCGGAGGATGTGAAAGAAAAAAGGGTTGGATGGAGAGCAAAAATACAAATACGCATGGCTGCTGGCATCGTTTCGGTCGATGAAATAATCAACAAGTTGCACATTTTGACTCAAACTTGGATTTTTTAAATGATAAATTATATCTGCCTTTGTTACTTCTTTGCAAAAACTCAAATGTAGTTGCTAAATAATATATTCAAATAAATCTGGATTTGCAAGTATAAATTAAAACTGGTTGCCAATTTTACAAAAATACAAAAAGATTTAAATGTCATACTTATGCATTTAGGTAATTAATAACTTTTATTGTGATTAGCAAGGAATTAGCACAGACTTGACAGTCTTTTTAGCGTTGTTGATTGAAGAACACAGGGTAAAATCATAACATCCCCTCAGACATGTGAAAACGTCTCGCATGACGTCATCCCGTGTCACATGCTTGTAAAAAGGGTTGTTTCTAAATTGACAAATAAATGAAAACCATTAATAATACTTGTTCAAAGCTATTTTTACTACACATCTAAAAAACTATTTTTGCTGCACATTTTAATAGGAAAATGGAATCCGTCAAGCATAAAACACTAGCCCGGTTTTCCCCTATGGTCGTTTTGAAAAAATAAAGCATTTTGTAAGATAAGCAATAAAAGTTTACTTACCTACATTTTCTTCCTTCGGCATTTTCATACAAAAGCTTTGTTATTTAAGTAATGCATTGTATAGGGAGTGTATATGTACATATCTGTGTAGTTCAGTAACGATCTATTGCGTTTTCGGAGAAAATCAAAAAATGTTACCGTTTCGATTGTTTCCTGATGTCAGATTTTTCTCTTCCTTGCTTGTTTTTAAAGTGTTGTTTATTGATTTTATTGCTTTATAATCATCCCCGTCATCATCCTCATCTCTATTTACACTTTCCCAGTGAAACGATTGAGGACCTGGTTGTTACTTGACCTCGTCTTCACACACGATTACCACTTTCTGATCAATCAGATCAATCCATAATCAAAGCATAAAAATCAAAATTGTAAATTTATTTTCTATGGCCATTGGGCATAAACTTTAGTAAAAAAACGCAGTCTCCATCAAATAGTCAATAGAAAACCTGCGTCATCATCATAACCTCCCACGGAAGAGCAGTTTTCGACAGGATTATAAGGAAAAGAAAGAAAAAGCATTGATGTTAAAGGAAATTTAATGTGTTTTCTTACTTGTTTAATATTATTTTATCAACATTAAAAACAGTCATCAACATCATTATAAATAGTTCAATGAGCAATGAGATTTTTTTCCTGAATTAGTTCAGTGTGAGAATTTTTACAACGAACTAATTTGTCACGTGTGGTTATAAATTTTTAATAGGTTCCGTCAGTAATGCACGATTTTCGGCAGGTAAATAAAACATCTACATTAACGACGATAGTTTAAAAGTGTAGCTAATTTTTCACTACTTTCAATTTTGCTACGGACTGATTGATTTGTTGGAGCTTTCAGAGATTGCTGAAGAGGATGTTGTTTGATATTGAAAAAGTAAAGAAAGTAAATGAAGGTTAGTGATGGATGGATAATTGAAATTATGCCAATTGTCATTAAAATGGAGCGAATAGTTTGCATGCAAAGATATAAATAAAGCATAATTTTATACATGTAAATTAGCAATTGCGTGTAGGTAAAGTTTAATTGGTTTTACGCTCTGATCAAATCTTTCTCGGTTTATTTCCAATGGCATGAAGTGCACTACGTGAGAACCGCCGTTCTAAATCGTATTCAGGATTTGACTCTTTTTGCCAAGGGGTTTTCCCATTTCGTAGAAAATATTTGACAAACTTTGAAGAATCTAAATTTGGTTTTAATACTTGAAGTACCCTTAAAGATTTCTAGAAACCGCGAAACAGGCCTCCAGTACCACTCAAGGGATACTGATTGGTTTTAAAAACAAAATTTTGGGAACTGAAAATCTTTATTTACATGAGCTAAAACTAGGCCAGCGTCCGGGTCACACTAACCGAAATACAGAAATTGTTAACAGAGCTGTCTTTTTTATTGTAAGAAGATAATTTGAATAATTTTTGTGTGACTATTTGATTACATTTTGAACATTCAACGAATTTTCTCACTGTTCATGAACAGATAGTCTAGACAGTTTTCATACTCCACGTGATTCATAGGATTCAGTAATAACCTACATTTTCAAAGAAATCCCGACGTGATCGATCTGATTTAATTGAATGTCAATGTCAATAAATCTTTAAATCATGTTTCTATAAAATCATGTCAATTATGGAGAAATTTAGCAAAATTATAAGGCAATATTCATGACGTAAAGCATAGTTTATGCCAAATCCAATATTTGTATGGCTTTATGATTTATCTCATTGTTAGTTTTTTATGCAGGATAAATTACTAAAAATATCTAAAAATGCATGAATTTCAAATGTAATAAAACTGCCCATTTTGTTTTCCATTTTTAGAGAAAACGGTACATTACTTGTACGTGCGTATATCGAATGAAGTTTTAAAAACATTTTCTTGTGAGCTTTGAACTGGAAAGAAAAATGACACGTGTGAGATGAGATGTTGCAAAGTAATGTCATATTTATTGTAATTGTTGTACCTACTGCAGACGCAACCCAAGTTGGGAACGTGAGGATTCTGACGAGAAATAGTTCGGATTAGTTCACGAGAAAACCCCAGCTTTCATATGAGTAGCTGTTAATTGCTGAGAACTAAAAATAAGACTTTATTTTTACGTGTTTCATTTTGTAATAGAAAAAATGTAACAATATATATAACATTGCATTGTGTAATAGCAATAAATGTTCGTTTTCTAATCAGAAACTACCTTTAAAATATTTTTATTAATTTTTCAAGGTAAAAATTTGTACCCGAAGTCCCCGAATAATATACTACAGTGAAATACAGCTTTCTTAAAAACTACCCAGATTTTCAATTTCCCTGGCCCTAATAAATAACCTATTTTGAAGTTTTAACTAATTTTGCCGCTTTGTGAAATTCCGTTTGCAAAAGTTATTCACTTGATATAGGTCATTTCCTGAAATTTGTTCCAATTTGTCCTTGAAGATCCCCCTGGTAACAAAATAGTTATAATAAATTATTTTATACGACAATTTACATTTAAATGATTTCTTAAACTTACATCAAATTCATTTGTACTAGTTCTTCTATAATTTTACAAATATTGTGACGACAAACCGCATCTCGTCGTGAGCTAGGCAAAGACTTTCTTCTCTTTTCTTCTATTTCCCCCAAATCCTTCCAAATTCGTGTTATATTTTTAATCGCGTCGTCCATATCACCTCTGCCGTTTGCATTATTATCTTGAAATCCTTTAAAGTCAACTGATCTTTGGCTTCTTCGTTGAAATCGAGACTTTAAATTTTTGATTGAGAACGGCAGTGAAAAGTCCAAAGGTTGGTTGGTCATCTTTGCACTTCTTCCATGTCCGTAAGTATACAGATTTCCGTCACTCCCTCCATCACCATTTCCGTCGTTGTTTTTTATTTTATTCATATTCATCCCCGGATTATTCATAGGCATAGGATTAGGCATGTTATTGTTATTATTATTGTTTAAAGAGTTTTGCAACATCAACCCCAGGTACCTTTAAAAATACTTTGTATATGAATAGGCAATCATTCGCACAGTAAAAACTGTCAATTTTGAACTTACGTTAGAAATGCAAGTCCTCCAAGGATTGTAAATGGATCCAAAAATCCTCCATAATTAGCTGAAATTAAAATTAATTCTATATAATAATAAATGGATTTTAACATTCCGGCGAGCATTAAAATGTGTCTAACATGTATGCCCATGTCCATGACCATATCCCCCATGTCCTCTTCCCCCAGAAGCACTCATCAGCATCATATCCATTTCATTTGGCCCTGGAGGATAAGATGTCTCAATGAGCCCATCCTCTGGAGTTCTCAAGTCGTATGAAACTTGGCTGAATTGACTAAAAAAGATCATTGGAAATGAAATTATGTAAGTAGCCTGAAACTTTAATTAAATTTTAATTACAAAATCTATTACCCGTTTTGATCTAAAATATTTTCATAGTCCAGAGCAGGTCGCACCACACCCGCCAACGAAGTCAACCTATAGCCTCCTGCATTGGGTCTCATTAACCTACGTTTAAAGGAAGAAAGATACATCTGCTGGTGCTTTCTGTACTGTTGTCCAGTGGCATCCGGTTCTTGATCACTTATCAGCTCTGTTTCATCTCCACTCCTAGACTCTACAACATTTGGCAGTTTGTCAAATGCTTCTCCACTCACCAAAGAGTGAATAAACTTCTCAAGCCCATCTTCCTTCTTAATAATCGACTGAATCACTTGCCAACGGGGATCTAGCCCTTGAGGGATTTTCATGGAGTTGATGACAACCGCCGGCACTCCAATGTTTTCACTGTAGGGCACAATACTTGCCAAAAACCCGTTGTACTTTTCTGTCAAGTAACGCTTTAAAGTTGGTTCTAAATTCCCTTTAATTTTAATCAATCTCTGAAGTACATCTCGTTTAGGTATGACCATTTTTGCCAAAGATTCAATACCCTGCTTAGACGTAATCATTTTTCTCAACGGACTTGCCAAAGCCAACGAGAAGATTTTATCCAAACTTTTAAACAATACTCCAGATAAAGCTTCCCTTGTCATCGGGATCCCTTTAGAAGATTCCGTCTCATTATGCCCAAACACTTTTGTTCCATTGTGTGATCTTATTTTCTTTTTCTGAATTTCTAAACGTTCCAACTCAGCTTCTTCTTTTTGCATGGGACTAATTAACGTCGAGTTTTTTAATTGATCTCGCAAATTCCTTAAGGCCGATAATCTCTGATTCGCCAAAGTTTTGTAGTTGGAAGGTGATGAGTGTGAAGATACTGACGCATTGGAAGGACTCAGCGAGTGGAATATATTCCAAGAAGATTTCCCGTCATTACTGGAAACCGAAAACACTAAAATAACTAAAGCGATCAGAATGAAGTTGCCCATGTTGTGTAACGTTTTAAGGAGAATGCAACAAACGATCTTCACGCTAATTCTAGTAGACAGTGACTGGTCTCGGAGACGAGACAAGGGTTTTTTTAAACAAACATTACAATTTGCCATTTTATTTTAGTTCCGTAAATCAAAAATATGCACATCAATCTCACCTATGAAAACAATTTGATTCGGGTTGTTATTGATAAATGAATGTGCGCATTAACGCTTACAGGGTGCCTTTCATGAACATCTGGGAAGATGACATCCGCTAAAATTTCATTAAATATTTGACAGTAGGATAATCAAATACCGTTATACCTCCGGTAACAAAGAAATTTCGACGAATTTTGCAGTTTTTTAAAAAGGAGAATGATGTTGAAAGAGACAACAATGGATTTGCTTTTGTACGCTCCAATGAGTCTCAATAAGATGGAGGCTAGGGGGTCGTTTAATGTGAATAACAGAAGTAAACCACGCGGGTTCACTTTTTGAGCTATAATTGTCGTTTATTACCATTATTCTATACTTAAGTAATGCATAATGTTAATTAAATGGACTGTAAAAGTAGTTTTCTTTGTTATAATCAAGGCTGACGCAATGCATGGTAAACTAATTAAATGAACGTAGTTTACAAGTTTTTTATTCAATAACTAGTCAATGTCAATGTTGCGAAGTTCACAGATTGTATAATTTGTACAAAAATATATGCTATATGATAAATAATAAATTATTATGATCTATTTAAAATGGGTTTTAAAGTAATACGTAAATTTAGATTTTGTTAATCTTTAATTTT
>JAANSO010000216.1:0-57971 GCA_036507315.1 Lepidocyrtus fimetarius
GACTTTAAGCCTACTTTATATTTTATATTTACACCAACCCTGAAAAAACCCCAGAACCCCCAAATTAACCCGAGTTTTACTTGCCCCTGGTAGTTCGGGTAGTCATTAAATCACGTTCCATATGATGAAGACGATGATGGCGTTACCGTTTTTATTTCTTCAGCATGGCATCCATGTTTTTTCTTCTCGTGATATTTTATGGGTAAAAATTGCGAAAAAATGGCAAATGTGGAAGTTTTATTCTTGTGGAAAATTTAATTTCATGGATTAATAATTAAATCAGAAAGGAGAGGGGAAATGGAGGTTGCCACTTATCCCACATGCGGATCCACTTGATTACTCCAACAAATGTTTAATTTTCACTGAAAACATTTCCTTATTTACTTTCATTGCAAAACACACTTGAAATGGTTGTAAAAATAATTTTATTATGAAAAAATATGAAAATAAACAATTACATTCACGTTTTTATCCACATGAGATGTTTGCCAATCCAGGATGGTTCAATCTGAGGGGTTTTGTTTGCTTTTTCCATGCATGACAAGGCAAGCAAAAGATTGTAAAATTTTATCGCTTCTCCATTCCATGAGCCCACACACCACTTGAGCTGTTATGAAATGCGGGGAAATCTCGGGAAATAAAAAGCACAGAATTGTTTGATTTCCACTTGTCCACATTTCTACGCCTTTCCTTTAAGAAAACAATGCGGAAATAACACAACGTTGAGAGCATCTTTTAAGAAAATGCTTGCTCCTTGCCTTGTTTTTTGAACTCATTTAAAATCGCAACCCTCATCAAAAATTGTCAAAGTTTATCAAAAACATTTTTTATTTTATTCCGTGTCCATTGAAATAAAAAACGGAAACCAGCATTGGGGGCAACAGAACAAGGAAAAGGAGTGAAAGACATGTGTTTTAAAATAAGTTTTGTATGGTTTTGTCAGAGGGTTGTCAATGAAAGTTGCTTTGTTAGAAATCGCCCACGGCTAAAAACCTCCTCAAAGAGGAGAAATAGGATGATTTCTTTCACGTTTTCCACTATTTATCATATCATTCCTTTCCACCGCGTTTTTTCCCTCAATAAATAGCTCAATATTATGTGGAAGCATGGAAAAGATATTTCCAAACAAGGAAGGAAGCCTCCAGAGTAAAAAATAAATCCACGAAGTAACGTTTGGGTTTGAGAACTGTAAAAGTAGCCCAAGTGGAAGGAGAGGAACAGGCCCTTGGGCTAAAAAGAAAGAAACCACTGATTCCTTCCATTTATAAAGTATCAAAATGTATAGACTTTGGCAGAGAAAGTGGCTCTTTTCATCCCAAAAATTCAAGTCAAGTTGGTTGGCTAAAAACAGTGTCAACTAACCACAAAAGCCTTTTCCAGCGAAGGACATGAACAAGGAAGGTTTATTTCTAGAATGGAAAGTAAATGTAGCAGGGAAATGGAATGATGGCTTTTACAAAAACTTAACTTTTTAGAGAGAAGTGAGAGAAACCATAAAAGCCCCACCATGTATTTTAGATAAAACGCCTTCCTCGAAAACTTTTCTCAAACTTTCCCTCTTTTATATGACCCCCTTTAAATACTTTCCCTTCTTAATTTTCTTTCTTCAACAAAACCCAACAGAAATTGGCAAACTTTTCTCCTCTAAGTAAGCAAGGAAGAGACACGTACCTTCTTGATCAAAATATTAAATATATTTGCAAAATTTGTCGCTTTACTAATTCCCTTTAGTTCGGAAATTAATGCAAAACGACAATTTAGAAAAAAATTGCTAAAAAACTAAGCCCAGCTTTTAGTGCAAAAGCACGATTTTCAGGGGTTTTTAAACAATTTAAAATTATTTTTACGTTTTCGGCATTTTTTAAAAGAAACTCGTTATAAAGTGTTAGCTAATGCAAAGAAAAGTCCAAGGGAGTTTTACAGCAGCAATAAAAAGGAACTCCTGCTCATCTACATAATGAAATGATGTTACGTGACGTGATACAAGAAAGGTTTTCTCTGAAAAAACGTTGACGGCGGCGGATCTAAAAGAAAATGAGGAAAAATCGTCTACGCCTTCATGACTGCTTTTTTAAATGTAGCTTTTTTACTAAAACGAAAGTCACCGTTTTCTTTCCATCGTCATCATTAGCCTTGCAAAAGTAGGAAACTGTGCATGTGTGAGTGTGAATGTAAGCCTTAGAAAGATGTGGAACGGGAATGAATGGAACTCTTGCAAGTTTGCATGTGCTTTCTCTATTCTCCCGTTTTTTACTATTTTACTACAAGCTTTACAACTATTACAGTGGAGAACGGAGGGAGGCCCTCTCCAAATGAGAACGCTGTGTCGCCCGTGCACGATGATAATGCTAATCTGGAAAACTGACGTCAATCCTACATTCTCTCTCTCTCTTCCTTTCTTTCTCTATCCATTTTCTCTTTTTTACTGCTAATACTTTGCTGTTTTACCCAATGTGTTTCTCCCAAAGTCTGGGAGAATCTACGATGAATGTGATGAGGATGATGATAGTGTTTAGAATTGGCACACACTTTTTTCTTTCACTTCTTCCAATAAAAAAACTCGAGAAAAAAGGCATTTCTTTATGTGTTCGTGCCTCACTTATTATTTTTTCCCACTGAAACAAGTGAAACTATTGTAGAGAAAGCGAGCGAAAGGAAATCCTTATATGAAAGGGATCCTCTATAAAAACTGAGGGGTTTCCAGGCTCCCTTTTATACTCTGAAGCTATTGCTCTTGCGACGCTTTCATACGACAAACATTCCCTTATATGAAATGATGAAGAAGATGAAAACTTTTTCTCTTGAAAGTTGTACTATTGGTGGGAATATATAAGGACTGTGTATCCAAAGAAAACGAGTGGAATGACACACGGAAAAAAATTCGGTTCTGCTCTGCAGCCAGCCACACATTCCCGATTTTTTCCCTAAACTTTCTTTGAGAAAAAAGTTTCTATATAAGGGCTAAACAGACCAGTCCTCCCTTCCCTTTCATTTTGCTTTTTCTTTAATAATTCCATTCTGGCAGCATATACCATTGAATAAGGAAAATGTAATCCAAAAAGAAAGTGAGAGAGAAAGTTTTTTTTGGAAACGAAGACAAAAGTGCATTTTTACTAAAGCGATTGTGTCAGTCTGTAGAAAAAAGATTCTTTCCACGATATATTTTTACACGACATCTGAGAGTATTACGTTTTCTCAAACATGAAAACGGTTTAGTTTTTGGCACAAGAATCACAGAAAAAACGGATTAGGTTGCATTGTAGCATGTGAAAATAAGATTTTCATTTACGGAGAAAATTGAACGAGAAAAAAAAACATTTTTTGTTCATTTCAAGGGATTTCAAAGCTTATACTAAAAAGGCACAATAATTTAAAATTATTTATTAAAATTATTTAATTAAATAAACTGTTTGTTTATGACGGTTGTTTAAACGGTTTTGTTTTAGGCTTGCTTGTTACAATAGGATTTACCCTTTGAACTATGAAATTAGTAAATAAATAATAACTTCAGTATAATATGAGTGGGAAACAAGCGTATTTAAAAACAGTGTAGGAGTTACTTAAAGCGGAAGTTGCCACGTGCTTTTATTTTTTTCTAAAATATGATATTTACACATGTAGCAAGTCTTTTTTAAATTGTTTTTCCAGGAATGCAAACCGCTGGCATTTTATATCTATTTTTAGTGTTTATCACCATGATAATATCACGTTCCAGCTCTCATTTCATTTTCTGCTCCTTTTCACCTTTTCTCAAAACTCCCACGTTTAAAAATACATTTTCCTCCCTTGGGATGTAAACACAATCATAAGTGTTTTGATAAAAAATATTTGAAGTAAAAATTGAACATTAAAAGTACTTTTTAAATGATTTGGTCAACGTTTTATTTGGCAAGCATGAAAGACCAATAAAAGGATACAAGACTGCTTTAAAAATGAAATCCTTGTTTTTAGCTTTCTTCTAAAACGCGGAATAAGATTGATTAACATTCAGAAAAGGAGAAAAGTTGAAAAAATACTTTTGAACCTTTTTCTACTTTCTTTCTCTGATCTCCTTTGTACTTTCCAGCCTTTTATATCGATTCTTGGAAAGGTTTTTGTTGATCCTGAACCGAACTGAACTTTACTAACTGTTCTTTGTAAGAAAAACCTTTTTGTTGCTTTTTTGTGGCTTCACAGCCTTTTGCAATAGAGATTCATGTGGGCATAAAATTACAGAAAATCATTTACGGATAAAACTTACATTATTTTACTTTAAATGTAACTGGGATTGATTAAAGCTCATTTTATATTTTGAAGAGCAGCTGCTCCTAAGTCTTTTATGGTTTAAGTGTAATTGAATGAGAAAAAGAATGGTTTGAAAATGTAAGCCGGAATTATTGATTTGGATTAGAAGATTGAAAAGAAAACTTGCACTCCAAAATTGTAGAGAATGAAGGGGATACGTTACATTATTAACATTATCTGATGACAATGCTCCCCCGCCTTATTAAGCCTCTGTGTCTGGATTGGAAAGTGCTCTAAGGAAGAAAATAAGCAATCTTGTTCAATCAATGCATCTCAAAATTGACTGGGGAAGGAATGAGTTTCCATTAGGTAGTTTAATACTGGATGTGATTACGTTTTTGAGAGTATCAAAGCCCTGTTGCCCTTCTTCTTTTAGATTCTCATCTTGTTTTTCTTTCTTCTTCCTCATTTGCCATTTTCTCTGCAAAAAAGAGAGAAAGTTGGGAAATGGAAGGAAATCAATATGCAAATTTGATGGGAATTTTATGTATATCTGGAAGGAAGCTCCATTAAAACCAGAGAATAATAAAAACGGAGCATGCACAGCGCACTCTTCTCTCTTGCTCTTCTCTACGGATAAAAGATTCGGGGAAAAAGAAAAGGATTCGACTTCTTTTTTAAGATCTTTCTCAATTTTCTTATTTTCCCGCAGAGCTGTGAGTTCTATTCCACTTCCGCTCCACATCTCTCAGAGTTGGGTTCACGAGGGAAGAGAAAATAGCTAAAGGTGGAAATAAAACAGAGAAAGGATGAAAATAGCTAAAATTCCATTTAATCCTTCTCCTTTTATGTAAATATACTCAGAACTTTTACATCTGAATTACGCAATCATACGTTTTAAATAAAAGCACTTCTTAAAAAAATAGTTTGATGAGAAAGGAGAAAATCGACTTTGTCCATTAACTAGACAATTTTTTCATTTCTCTATCAAGGCTCTACCTTAGATTTGCGAATATTTTCAGAATTAGTTAAAAAGAAGAAATGTGTGAAGGGAAGTGAGAGAGGTTCTTTTCTTTAACATCTCCTTTTCTTTCTTTGAGGTGTGATAATTCAAATAAAAAAGGTTCTTTGCTGTACCCTGTCTTGTCAAACTAATGTCAAATGTGTAGAAAGGGGAACGGCAAAGAAATTTGCCTCTTTCTGACAAATTTTTTCAATCCTTAAAATCAAGTATTGATTAAATCTGACATGTATTTAGAGAAGTAAAACGTGAAGAAAGAATAATGTAGGAAGGGATTTAAAGGATTGTGAAACAGGTTTCATTACGTAGCCTTTTCGTTTTAGATAATAAGCGGATTTTACTCTGAAAATTGCGAAATTAAAAACAAAAACTTCATTATCCAAATAAAACAGATTTTTGTACTTTTTTAAGATATAATTTACAATTAATTATATAAAATTGGGTAAATCCTTTAAAAAACTAATGAATTGAAATTATGGATGAGCAAATGAAATCCATTCTGGGAATAGTTTTAATTATGTTTGGAAATGTAAAAAATGGGGAAATGGATTTGGAACTTGTGTTCCTACTTGGTTGAACGCAGTGGTCTATAAGAGCAAACTTGTTAGCAACTTGCTATGGCATTACAAGACTGAAAATTACCAGCTTAATGATACGATTCCAGTTTCTCTTTCTGTTAACGACACTACCAAAATCCAGAGGAGAAAGTAGGCTTATTTCCAAAAGGATGAATAAGTTAGAGGGAGAAAGTAAAACATTCTCATTACTTTTTCCATCCTCTCGCTCCAGTTTTCTAGAGAGATTGTGATCCAGAATCCCTTTCTCTGTTTGGTAATGTTCCTCTCCAAAATGATTGATTGAGCTGACTGACGATGAACAAGTTTTTAGAGGAAGAAAGCCAGTTTTTTACGTAACAATCCAGAGAGTTTCAAGTGAGCATGTGTAATGAAGATGAGGGAATGAATGTTGGAATATTGAATAAAAAATACCTTTAGCAACTATTCATCATCCCTTCCATTTGAAATTTTATCCTCTTTTCCCACTTTTCTCTTGGGCATTTCCAAATTCCTAAATTCCCCCTGCTTAACAACAAATTACTTTCTGATTATTATGTAATCATGTGCATTATCTCGCATGTAGCGTTTTCCCTTGGAACAATGTCCAAACTTTTTAGTTCTTAAAAACCTATTCAAATTCCCGTTTTGTCGGCTTAATCATACACGAGGAACACTGCTGCGCTTCTCTTCCTCTCTCTCTCTGTCTTTGTGGCGATAATGAAAAATGTGTCTTTGTGAAGGGAGGAGTAGGACGAGAAGATCCCTGGGAAAAGTAAAAAGGGATAATAAAAACAGAGTCTGTGAGAGCCTTTAGGAAATCCCATCGGGATATAATTTTGTTCTATCAATTCATCTCTATCTTTTCCAGGAGGATCATTATCAAGAGCGGGAGAAAGTGAATGACTAAATTTTATTCTCCAATCCTACATTTTCCTTTCTCACGACAATGACGAGGATGTTGGAATGTGTAGAATACTGTCTTTTTAGAAAAATTATTGCACAGCGTTTGTCAAAGAATTATAAAGGAAAGGGATTCTAGGTTGGAAAACACAGGGATTTTTTAGTGCCAACAGCCATTCCTTGAACAAACAACAATGGCATTTTGCCATCATCATCATCATCATTTCAATCTCATTTCATTTCATCATCGTCCAATTTTATGAGTGGTGTGGGGAGCGAGATGCCATTTCATCCTTGGTCGCATTACACAACAAAAAATACTTCTGTGATTTGTACCGAGAGAGGAAACGATCTCTTAAAAAATCGTATGGAATAATAATAAAATGGAATTACACGTACAGGACGTAAATATAGTGGATGGATGATGCAAAGAGAATGATGATACCGCTGGGACGTAATTGGGATATGATTGGAATGACTTTACAGGAAAAGGTGAAGGGTCAATTATTTCCTCCGCTTTCCTATTCTTCCAGCCTTCCATTTGCGCCGTAGTAAAATATTGTTTTTCTATTCAAAAATACGAGAATTCCGGATTTTTATTCTTTTGTGATCTCATATAGCGTTGAGAAGTTTACCGACAAATGATCAATTTTAAATAGCGTGATTGTCGACAATGTTTGCTTTGATTTAATGATCAACTTTATCGTTTGCGAAATGAAGGTGTTCATGTCGTTATCTAATTAGCGTCATTTTTGGAAAAGTTCTGAAAAAACAAAAGATAAAAGCGGATTTATTTTCCGCTAAAGTAAATCCATTCCCGATGATTCTTTAATGACGAGAGCTTTTTTTGTGGAAGCGGATCATGCCAAAACGTGCTTCAAGCATGTTTACAACTTTCTATGATGATTAGGACGTGGAGCATATTACGGTAGAATGCATTCAAATGTTTATTTTAGATTATTTAATGAGGATATTGCAAGGTTTCCAAGGAAGGTTTGTCTTCCCAAAGTGAAATGTTCATTTGAAATTAATCCGGAATATTATATCAAAATTTTGTTTTCATTCTTTACCCTTTCTGCTATATAACTTTTAGAAAAATGCTTTTGTCTTGTTTTTGGCAAAAACACTCATAAATATTACGATCCTTCTTCTCACGAAAGCTTTTCCCCTAACTTTCCTGCATTATTATGCAATGAGGATTTGGATGGTGATGGTAATGATGATTACGTAAGAGGTTCGCTGCATTATGCATTCCCCAACTTTTCCTGATGACGACGATGAAAGTAAATTGAAGAGAAAGAGTGATCCTTTGCATTTTTGTCGGTTTCTTTCACCCTGATGGAAAAATGATGGTGACGAAGTTGGAATTGAAGGCTGAGCTTTTTTCTCTCAATTATTCAAACGGATTCTCGGGTGTGGTTTGTTAAAGTATTTTTGTGCTCATTTACAAAAACTTTTGTATTATTTACTTTCTTTTCGGAAACTATTTTGCTCTCTATCCCTACATATGAGATATAACAAGATTATTAAAAAATGAAGTATGATTGTAGGGTGAGGGGTGTATTTTGCTATTTTTATCAACCCCGTCCAATTATATTTTCTGAAGAAACCAAGAAAGTACTATACTTGATACTTTTAGGAATTTTATAATAAGCAAGAGAAAATATCTCAATTTTCAAATTTTTTGTAGTTTCTCTTCTCCTAAATCCTATTTTTACTTTTCCACAAAAGCCTAACTAGTTTTCTTCTCTGGTATTTATTAATTATACCTCGAAAAGAACATTCCAAAAATAGAATGTTGCAATTATAAAGAGTAGCTGAAACCGGAAACTGATTCTCACATCAGCTCACAGCTCACATTTTTTCCTCTGGATTATTTTTATTATTACCTTGATTATAATTTAATGGAAGAGAGAATTCATTTATTGGGAGTGCTCACGCGGCAATAATAAAAAAATAACTAGCATCTCCAACAGATGGAAAACTCGTAAACATTTTTTTCGGACACACATCATAAAAATCATGTTCATGTCCCCCATAAAACCTTTTCCTTTTGGATCGCTGGCCAATTTTGTGTAGGCGGCACAAGGGGAAAAACGCTGGATATGATGAATTGAGATTTTTTAGTGTTGATCCTTTTAAAAATTCATCTCTTTTTTGTATTACTTTCACCTTAGCGCCTTTCTTAACGGCTTACACGTGTGCTATGCACGGCTTCCTTTGAGTAGGTGGCTGGCTTGTTATCGCCTTTTTTAAATTTTAAATTAAAAATCCTTCCAGTAAAAGGTTGTTGTTGGGCTGGGAAGAAAATTACAAGTTCATAAATTGATCACTTGAAAATAACAAAAATCCCTGGAATAATAAAAGTCAAGGTTGAAAGTCCGGCGTTTTCTTTCAATGATTTCTGTACGCGGCTATACTGAGTTTTGTGTGGCTTTGCCTTGTTGCGGTTTTTCCAGATTGTTTCATTTTAGATAGACCAAACCAACCACACGTTCAGCGATAATGTTTCGCCTAAAAAGTTTTGATTTGATCGGATCAGTAGCAGACGAGAGGTTTGGTTTGGCCTTTAAGCAAAATTCGATACTTTCTACAAAAGCCTGAACCAGTTTGAACGTCTTCAATTTCTACCCTTTTCCAGATGATGGTTTGGACATGACATTTAGCGGAAATGGGAAGATATGTAAAACAGGAAAAGTCTCTAATGGAAAAACATGTTTTGCTTCTTTAGCCTGGATTTTTTTATCTGCGTGAAACATTCTCGTCCAAAAAACGTCTGACCGATCTAAAAAAGCATTTCATTTCTCGCCAGAAGCCTTTTCTCTTTTTTACTTTCCTGACCTTTTCCTTTGAATGAGAACAGATGCATTTTTAAGCTTCTGTGAAATGGCTTCCCTTGCATGAAACATGATTTTTGTGGGATGCACTTTTTGATAAGCAATGATGACGATGATACAGTTAAAACAAACCAGCAGGAAGGTTCCAAAGGTTTGAACCTTGATCTTCAATTCAAAGAGAAAAATTGCTTCCTGTGAGGAAAGACACGAGGTCGTTGTCGTCATCTAACCTTCTCAAGGAATGTACGTCGTTAGCCAAAGTACAGAGGGTACAAGGATAAATAGTCATTTCCTTTTTGTAAAAAAACTTTTGCAAAGATAAAACACTTTTATTCTGCGGGAACAAAATGCTTTTGATGAATGATAGACACTTTGGGGAGTAGAAACCGCAAAAAATCAGTTGACTTTGATTAACAAAGGAAATGAGGTAAAGTTAATGATAATGGGCATGATTCTCGCAATCACAATTGAGGAAAAGTAAACGCGACGTGTATTTATTATTTATATTTGAGATACTTTTAAATAAAAAAAGCATGAATAAGGCGCCGAGTTGTTAAGTGACTTAATTTTTTAACTTGGAACGTCACGATCCCATTTGTTATCGACCATTTGTACACCCAAAGGAATGGGAAAAAAGTAAACAAGGAAATATTTCACCAACGCACTGTATCCATTATCAGTAGATAATGACGATGGTGACGATGTCAACGTTTTTTCTCCTTTTTATACTTTGAAAGGAAAAAAATGAATTTGTGCTTTCTTCTCAAAGTCAAATGGATTCCCCCTCCCTTCACCATTTCCTTCTTAGGCAAAATACGGTTCAATTTCCTTTCCAAAACAACTGCGAGAGAGAAAACTGCGCCCGCTATGCAAACAGAAGTTTAGACGTATCCTTTCAATAATAAATTCCATCATCATCACTATTAAAATTGGAAGCTAGAAAGCGATGGAAGTTAAGCTTAAAGTTTTTTTTGCTAAACTTTGCAAAAGTAAGAATGATACAAAAACAAACTAAACTGGGTTCAGTGTTTACATAAGAGAAAGTGGAATAATACCTTATTCTGCTTTCCTGCATAAACAAAAACACAAGTTCGCTACGTGAGTGAATTTCCCAAAGAGTAAAAGTCAAAAAGTGACTTTACCTTTCACTATTTCACTTAAGCACGGTCAAGGGAAAATAATTCTTAACAGATTAGAATTCAAAGGGTAATAATCCTGGAATGATAATGAGGATAATAATATTTCTGAACCTCCTTTTTCCTTTTAAATTCCTTTCTCCTTGTCTATCTTCTATATTTGGAGCAACCCATCCATTTCCTTTTTCCCTTGTCTTTATTTACTTTTATATTTTCCCGGGTTTTATTTGCTTTGAAGAAAAATAAACAAAAAAAGAAGAAGCGGAATGAAACGATCGTAAACGAGAGAGAAAGTTGCAAATTTTTTATGATTATTTCTCCCCCTCTTGCCATATCCATTTCAAATATATTTCAAAGTTTACTTAACATTTACATTTTTTAAGAAATAAGAGAGCTCCTTGTCCTTAAAAAATCTCAATCTTGATAAAATTCCTTTTTATTTACAGTTATTGCCGTTTTTATGTTTCCGTTTTCTTCTCTCATTTGAAAACCTCCTTTTCTCTCTTCTTCCCATTCCCATAAGAGAAGCACTTTTAAAAGGAAACAGTTAAATCAAAGTGACGTAGTAAATTCCTTTATGGATTAGTTCCTTTCCATTTTCTCTGTGTTGTGTGTGTGTTCCACTCTTTTATGTGTTTTTATTGTGTGCGGTTACAACTTTTTTCGACAAATTTTTTCCCCAAGAAAAAAAGGTCCCGTTTAAATGCAAAAAAGAATGTTGCTATTTCATTATAAAAGAAAACGGCATTCCTCGTATTTCACATTGACTGTTGACTTCCATCAACATCGCGGTATATTTATTTTTTGCAGACATTTCTTTAATTTTGCTCTCCCCTCGTCGTCTCCGTGTTAACCTTCAGTTTAGCACAGGAAGAAAAGGAGTTTGTTGCAAACAAGGGTTTGTATGAGTTTCTGTCGCAATTTTAAGAGAAAGCTCATTCCAGCTCATTTATTATTTCCCTACGTAATGACCTCACTACCTTCCTAACAGCTTTCCTCGCACGATTTCCAAAAACTACTAAACACACGACATTCACTATACGACTAATATTTTTGAATGCGCAGGTGGAAGGAATGGAGAAAGGTATATAAAAAATTACGAGAATGTATATATTTGTGCGTTAATTCTCATATTTTCTCATATTTCCAAAGCTCACTATTTTGTTTTACTTCCAGCTGCGCTTTTTATATCCTTTTTTTCTCCTCGTTTTCTAAAATGTTACGACCTTTCCTCCTCTACGAAATGAAGGTATGAAAACAAATAAAATCTAGAAAAGGAGCAAAGGATAGAAAATATACTGCTGGAGAGGAAATTAAACTTAAACCTGGGCAAAAGAGGAATATTTTATGCAGAGAGAAAATTTGCTTATTTTCCATAAATAAAATGAAAAGAGAAAAAGGCTTTTATCGTTAAAGTTATTATTATTACTGGAAAGGTAGGAAAAACGTCGTTATTTTATTCTCTAAAAGGAAAGAAAGAGCTGATAATGATTTTAATTCTAACTTAAGTACTCCTTTTTACCTTACACCCCTTCCTTTTTCCTATTTCCTCACCTTTTCTTTTATTTTTACTCATCTTCTTTTTCTAATAAAGCACACAGCGTTGGAAAACAAGAGAAATTTTTGCTACCGAAGCTATTTCTGTTTTAAATCCAGCTTTGCAAGAGCTTGTTCCGTTTTTCAGGAAAGTGCTTTGTCAGCCGTATTTTATACGGATTTCGCGGAATATTGATATGATCTCTAGTTGATAGATGGAGAGAGTGTTAAGGAAAGATGGAAAATCTACTTCGTTATTTCTACGCTAGTCCTTAATCTTCACAAATCTTTTGAAGAACAATCACATTCTATCTTCTTTGAAAATTATAAAACCATGACATAAGCAAAGTTTCAATTTTTTGTTTGGAAAAGAATTTAAGTGGATGATCTCTTCCACAAAAGTTCTGATTTCGTACAAACAACCTGCGGGAACCATTCCAACTTAAAGATTCAAATCAAGACGAAGAAATCCCTTATAAGGGATTGAAATAAACAAGGGCTGTGACCAACTCCATCCGTTTACGTAAGCACTACTTTCACTTTTGTAGTGTGTAGTATGTATCAAGTTCCAAACAAACCCATTTTAAGTATAAAAGGGTAAAAAATAAGTTGAAAATAAAAATGGAAACCAGCAGTGGCAATTTCCTCAATTTTTTACAATATTGACGACAATCTGAAACTTTTCTTGAGCCTTTTGAAATTGTTTAAGAACTTTTCAACGACTAATTTTGATTAAAAAAGGGTTGAAAGACAAGAGAGCATCTAAAGAATAAAAAAAGGAAACAAAGTTTAAAAAGTTTTACTTGTTCTTATAAAAATACTTCCCCAAAAACGAACTGTTATTTCATCCAAGACTTTTTTGTCCAAAAGATTTCTTGGAACATAAAATGAAATTAGCGGCACAGTGAGAAAATTGTGAAGAATTGTGAATTTTCTTTTCGTCTTTTTCTGCTGGCTAGCTTAGGAGAAAAGTGCAAAAGCCTATTTCATAACAAGATCAACATCTTGTTTTTTCCTGACTTTAAATTAACCTTTCACTCTTGAGTAAAACAAGAACGGACGCATGCATGACGTAATCAAAAAGGACAACAGAAAAGTTTAAAAACTTATAAAGCTGACGAAAGGTTGGAAAACAACTTTTTCAAGTCTAAAGCATACTTATTTTCTCACCTTTTCAAAGTAACGCAAATTTGCTTGGTTTTGGTTGTATTGTATAGTATAGGGCTTTGCTAATTTTGACAAAATATTTGAGAAATTTTTGATTTTGGATCAACTCTTTAGGTGAGCTTTTAGGTAAACTTGTCAATGTTAACTACGTCAACCGTTAAGTTTTTCCCATTGGTTCATCCATATTCACACTTGCTTAAAGGTACAATTCGCTCGGAAAACCATAAACCACTTTGAGCTAACTCTTTTATCTTCTTCATATTTCTTATTATCTACAATTTCCCACTTTTCTTTTTTGATGTGGTTACGACACGTTTTGAAAAACTGATATTTTATCGGAAAAGATGAATTTATTTAAGGATCTACTTTGTAAAAAAGATCTTCAAAATCATTTTGAGAGTTTTCCTTTCACTCAATCATTACCAGAAAACCTGTTTTGGAACCGTTTGATAAACAAACTGATGAAATTTTTATTCAAAAGGTTGTGTTCGGCTGTCACCTGCAGAGATTTATTCATTTTTTCTAGAAACGCTTTCCTTTAACTCTGGAGATCATCGATTAGGAGTTTGAAACGAGCTTCGTTTCATCTGGAAAGGCACAGCCTTTGTAGGAAATTCTTCCTGTTTGCAACGGAAACTCTGTTTTTGTTTTTTCATAATCCTTTCAGCTATTCCCTTTCCATCTGTTTTTTTCCTGTTGCTAAAAAATATAATTCATGAGATGAAAAGCGTGCGACAGGGACACTTTTTTACACGTGGCAGCTTGTCATACCCGGGAAATTAGCTTTATCGGGAAATTGCAGATAAGTTTAAATGGGGAAAATGAAAGGAATGGGTGATTGTCAAACGAATTTGGAATTGGATTGGAGCTATTTTCCTTTCCAAAGAACTTAAGCTCTTTTACGTGTCATTTTATTTAAATATTTATTTGAAAATAAAATATTTTGGAGGAAAACGCTGGAAAAATGTTTAAAAATTTCCTTAAGCTAAACAGTATTTTGATTTATTAAAATGAACAATTCGTGATTAAGGTTAATTCGTTTAATTACTGCTTTAAACCGTATTTTTAGCATTTCTTGATTTATTCTAGCTTACTTTAGAATTAGATAAGTTTCATACCGTCCACAATGTATTCTTTACTTCATGAAATTCTAAATTTAAAAAAACCATCGTCGTCCTACTTTCCTTCTTAAAAAAATAACGGTTACTGTAAAATTTAATAAAGGAAATGGAGGGAAACAGGGTGAAAATCCACTATCTACCCACTTTATTATGATTATTTTTTCCACCGCTCCAATCCTTTCTCTGCCTCTCCATCTTTCAAAAGTGTTTACTTAAGCTATCGTTTGCTCATCGCAAAAAATATAAAATTGAGAAAATATTCTTTTTCACTCTCCATTCTCCTCTCTTTCTCCACACTTGGCAAGTATTTACTGCTTACCTTATGCTTCAAAACTTTCCCGACTCCAGATTTCATCTTCCCAATCTATCCAAACACAACTTTGGGAGAAAAAACTTTTGCGATTTTTGCTGGGCGAAATGGCGGAAGTTATCTTCGATTTTTTACTATACCAAACCCAAAATAAACGTCCAAAAGGAATATAATAGTTTAAAAGAAAGTATGTGTGATCTTCTTACTAGTATTTTTTATCAAAAAACCAAGTTTGATATTATTTGCAGTTGAGCAAGTTGAAGAAGGTGCACAGAGAATGAGAGAGCAACTCTCTTTTTTATTCAGTCGTCAATAACAATACAACTCATGAGTGTCTACAACTTTCCAAGTTTAGAGTGGGGAAAGAAAGGGAAAATCGAATATGGATAATAAAAACGAAGAATGGAATCTAACAAAATTCCATCGATTTCATCCATCCTTCGCTTTCCCCCTTTTTTAGTCATTTTTTGATTTCTTATGAAAAATCGAACTGGGATGGAAGAATAAAATGAAGAGAGAGGATGTTGGATTATATGTATCTATTTTATATCATCTTTACAGTTTTTTTTTCATTTTCAAAACACTTCCTTTCCTCTCTCTCCAGCTTAAAAGTCCTTCACAAACTGAATGGATTGGCTTTATTCAGTAAAATTCTTTAAAACCTTTTTCTATTCAAAGTTTAACAGTTGAGCGGACAATTTACATTTGAAAAGGTTTTTTTTTCGCAGATGATCAGATCATATTTTCCATCAATGTAAAAAAGCACTTTTTAGAATATTATAAATGCTTTCATTTGAGCGCCGCCTTGGAAAAAGAGATTATTGCTCTGCCAAGATAAAAATATCAAACGCTTGCCAAAACTCCTCAGCATGATAAGAAGATCACGCACAAGTGTTCTTCATCTTTTCTAAAATATTTTGAATATTTTGAGATGATTTTAATAAGTCATCTTCATAAATCCCGTAAGAAACATTTTTGCAATGTAATCAATCACATTCCCGCTTATTTTTCTCTAAAGCATAACTTATATTGAGTTGAATTTGAAATCATCATTTTCTATTACGGAAAGGATATATTCTAATCTTATTTTTACATGATTTTACATAAAGACCAAGTTGAAATTGCACAAGCAGAATATTTTCTGTAATAAACAACTTAAAAAATGTTTCACGTTCAGTAACGAAAAGGAGGAACACTTTCAGAATTATTTTTACTCTCGGGATGGACATTAGATTGCTGCTGTGTTAGAATTTCACCTGCAAAAACGTAGTTGATCAGTCCGTGTAAGTGTTAAAGTTTAAGTTATTTTTAGTGACAATTAAGTTAATGGAAATAATTTTGGATAATTAAATGGTGAGTTTTTATCTAGTAAATAATACATATTTTTGCATATTTTTAGAGCTAGCGAAATGTTTCTGAGTTGGATATTGATAAGTCAGGAATTGACAGGATTGCATGACAAGGTCTTTAATTTTCTTTTCAATTAGATTGCTGAGCAGGGAAAAATGGAGAAATTATGCACGTGAAACACTTGCCATAATTTGATTAAACCTGGTTTGTACCAGGTATTTGGGTTCGTTTATGAAATATTCAGGCCTTCTTTTGAAGATTATTCCCCACTTGGGAGTTTCTTAACATGATTAAATTCCTTCCAAGGTTATAAAATTATCATAGGTATTACGCAATTTCATTGACTATTAAAGTATAATTTGTTAAATTGTAGCGGATATATGATCAAGCTAAACAGTTTGTTGTACCCTTTGGTAGTTTTAGAAAGTAATAACTTTTTATGTTTTATCCAAATCCAAAGCTGTTTTTATTCACATCTTAATTTGCATACGCAATTTAAGAATGTCGCCATTATACAAATGAAACTTGTGCTTTGTATCCTTCTTAACAAAGATTCTTCTCAAACTTTCAAATCATTATCGCGCATAAAAATTGCACGGTTTATAATAAAAGCAAGAGAAAGCATAAAATAACATTTCTCACAGTTCCCCAGCATTTTTGGTAACAAAGCCTTGTTATTTTTTGTCGTTTTCTTCAGATCTTTTTCTCTTTCATCAGACATGTTCATAGCTCCAAGTTGAAAATAAAAAGATGATCAAACCTGTTTTGACAATTTTAAAAATTGAAAAAGATTTTTTATTAATCTTTTTCATATCACAAAACTGGATTTATAGAGCAAGCAGAGACAAAATCTAGACAAAAAGCATCATTTTTTAAAAATCCGGAGAAAAGAACAGGATCAATATCAAACAAGTTTTTGCAGGAAAGATAACATTTAGAAAACAAGGTCTTACTCCCTGCCTTATCGTCACAATCATCAGTTTCATTCTCTCCATTTGTGCCCTATTTAAAAGGAGAAATGAAGGACCTCTCATTTTTCTTTCTTGTCAAATGCACTGTTCTCCTTCTCCCACCAACACTGGGAAAAGAGGACGTGAAGCTGTGAGTTGAATGGAGAGAGTTCCGGGAAGAGTTTTTAGCGGGGATGAGCTGAAACAAGAAAAATCTATTTTGGATTTCCCACTTTATTCTCTTCTGGCACTGCATTATTGCATTTTTTTGGCGTAGGCCCAGTTTCCACGAAAGGACGGTGGGATACTTTAGAAAATGGAGAAAGGGAGTTGAGAAAGTTGTCAATCTTTTAAAGAACCTTTCCATTTTAAAAAGAAAGTCGTCATCATCAAAGCTTGATAAATTGGAAAGTGGACAGTGGTCTATCATCAATTTTGTATATACTCTTCAAACAGAATCCAAATTTTCTCCAAAGTATCTTCTTAAACAATGTTTAATTAACTATTTCGTCTGCATTGATTCTTCTTTTTGAGATTTTTCTTTTCCTGCAATTGACAGAAATGGATTCATGACGTTGAAAAATATCTACTTTTCCCCTCCTTCTCTCATTGCAAATAATGTGCATCTGAGCACAAATAGGTTTAAGACTGTTTTTTTTCTTTTGTTTACCTCGTCTAAATGATTGAATGATTTTCCCAACTTTCTCTTATGTTGACTGAAAAAATTTTGGGTTTGGACTGTCAACCTCAGACTTTTTATAAAGTCCCTTGTGCAAAATAATTTTCTTAAATTTATGCATTGTCCCGGAAGTTAATATATTTGACGAGTGTGCACCTTTTTCTCTCATTTATTCCCTTCCTTCTGGAACTGTCATTGTGGAAACAAGAGGGAAGCTGAAGGGTCTCCAGTTTTTTCAGAAACAACTAAAATTGTTTGCGAGAAGTTCTTCTTTTCGCTTTTTCTTGACGGACGTTTTTATGTTTATTTTCTCCCATGACTTTTGAAGGGACATCAATGTCAAACCTGAAGTGTTGTTTTCATTTCATTTGCATCTTTTACTTTACCTTTGGAATGACCTTATCTTCATTTTAGAGAAAGCCAATAAATAAAATTTACACAAACCACTTTTCTTCGGTAACAAACGTCTCATCAATCTTAAATGTGGAGCAAAAGTAGTTAAATTTCACCTCAATCATATTTCCTCTATTTCTAGGCAGAAAACCTTCACATTATTCCAATGAGATTTTTAATTTTTTTCTTGGAAACATTTTTTGCCCATTTTTTCATGAATAAATTCTCCGTAAATAGTTCACAAGTAGAACAGAATATTTGCCCTTTCTCAAAAACGAAGGAAAATCAGACATTTTATATATTCTGAGAGTAAAACTGGGAAATATATTTGATCAGTCAAGATGCTTCCTTGCATTCAAATTTTTAAAATCTCATTTTTCTTTATTACAACCCTTTTTCCTTAACAAAATTCCCAGCCTTTTTCCAAGGTTTTCTCTCAAAAACCTTCAAAATGAAGTAATTGCAATTCAACATTGAACACAAAAGAAAATTTATTCCTTTTACGTTTTTTCTTCGAATTTTCGACCTGTTTCGAGTTGCTATGTCGCAACTAGTGAAAAGGTGTTGTTTACGATTGATGAGAAACCGATAAATAATATTAAAGTTTCAAAACTTCAAAATTATATAAACTTAGGGTTTTCATTATAATCGGCTGAAATTCTCTTTATATTACTATAGTTTTCATGAGATTTTATTCATTGAAAGAAAATGAAAAAAATGCAGTTTATCATTATTTTGTGTCGGAACAGTAGAGCTTGTTCAGTGTCATGCACTCTTTTTAAAAAAGCTGACGCTCAAAAAACAATCCTCATTTAGAGCACATCCCAAAAGGCGCATTTGCAGAAAGAACGAAGCAAATCTGACTTTTAAACTAACATTAAAGCAATTTATCTTCCGTGTCACGTTCACTTTCTTTCTCCTTCCAGACTTGCACATTTCCTTGAAATGGCACAATTTTTTCTAAGACAATGTCATAAAATGCTGGCGCGCAGATAGTAAAAGACGCTTACAAAATGCTTAAAAAATAGCTTTGTACTTTTTTCTAATTTCAGCTTTGCAATTAGTAAAATAAATTGTTATGGACGGATAGTATTCTGAATAAAAAAGTTTGGAATAAAGTGAACACGTCTCGGGAAATATTCAAAACCTTTAACGCCATCTCTGTTGGAAACGTCGTTGCTAAGATAAAAACTGACTTGTCCCTTACATCCGATGACAGAGCAAAGAGTTCAGCTGGAGGACGCAATCAATCCACCAAAAACTTTTAGAGCTCTGGAAAAGTTTTTACAACGTCTGTTAATATATTTACCCGGGAAATTTGAAACTTTCTTTAAATCACATTATCTTAGCTCAACTTTCAATTTGATTACACATTTACTTGACATATTCTTCTTTTTTAAATATTAACAATTTTAAACTTGCAACAGGGATTCTATTGAAACATCTGCTTTCAAACTTTTAAAATGGGCTAAAAAGTTTTAAAAATTAAGAAAGCTGTTGCAGCTCCTTTGTTTAAAGTGGTTAATGGAAAAGATAAAGTAGGAAACGAGCTTAAAATTGTTTTGTTTATCCATTAAACAAGCAACAATGCTTTTATTTTAAAAAGTTGACGTAATAGCAGATTTTATTGTAATAGAGAAAGGGATGCAACTTCAAAAAAGAAAGATTCCTTAACAAGTTTTGACTTTGTCTCATATTTATGCTTCGTTTCCTCCCAGAAAGGAAAAAGAGTGCAGCCATGTACCAAGTTCTAGTTACGTTGGGTTCACTGATTTTCCATGTTTTTTGGTTGACTCATTTCCATTTAGAGACCTTTGAATGGAGTTCTTTTTCCAATACTTTCTTCTCTTCTTTGTTTCACAAAAGTCGACGTTGTTTTGTTGGATACAGTGGTCTGGCATTGCGTGAAAGTAAAAGCTCAAATTACACTTAAAAATACCAAATAGGTTATTTACCACTAATCCCGACCATTTCTGTTTTGTTACTTTTTAATTACAGTGAAATTGATATTGATCAAGTTGCATCCAATTCTTGTTAATTACGCAAGGGAGAGCTTAATTAGATTTTTACAATTTCGTTGAGTAATTTTCCTCATACATAAATTTTCCAATTTTCTGTAAATTAATTAAAGAGTAATTAAAATACCTAGAAAAAGCAAATTAATAACAAAATCTAATACTACAATGCAATTATTAAAAGTGATTTGCAAAGTAAAGCTTTTCATTGATTTTACAATGAAATTTAAAGTGAAAATGAAAAGGCAAACTTAGAAATGAAAAGGCGAATTGAACTTAAATTGAAGCAACTTCAGTAAATCTCTTGCCTGCTCTAACTTTTTTATGAAACATAATTCTTGGAATGTTTGTGATATCATAGATTGTGTGCTTTGAAAGTGAATACAAATCGTGGCAAATGCAATCAATTACTGTTTCTGATAAAGCATTGAATTGAGATCATCATCTTTCTCATCATCTTTCTCAGTAAATATTCAGAATGGCTGGTAATCCAATAATACAGTAAAAATTCTATTTCATCTTCTACTCACCCATTATTATTCTCAGTAATAATTAGGATATTCAAAAGATCTTGCTTTTATTACAACATCCTGAATTATAAACGTAGTCATGACTTTGTAAGGTAGGTCTGTCTGTCTGTATAATAATATGTAGAATGTTATAGATGGTTAATTCCAATGTGCAGATTTCATGTAAATGTAATTTCAACAACTTTCAAGCTAGTACTTGAACAATTTACAAGTTTCTATTACCTTTTTGAATGTCCGTGGGACAAACTCAAGTTTTGATAACAAATGAACCAATTTTTTGGATAAGGCTCACATTCACAAAATAATGAAGAGAATAATAAAGTGTGTAGCGGAAGTGAAACGCCAACGTTCATTAAGACATGGAAAAAGGACAATAATTTACGATTTTATTTTCTCCACACAGAAAGCTATAATATGAGACGGGAGAAGCCAGTAAAGTTGCCGTTTTTTATCCTTTCAAAGAATTGATAATAATATCGACATATTTCTTGACGTAAGAAAGGAGCTCAACGCCGTATTCAATCTCTTTTCAAATCCAATCCATAACAAAAAAGAAGATTCTTTTTTCAAATAAAAGAAGAACACAAAAAGAATTTTATAAGATGGGAATTGAGCTTCTGGTTTGGCTTGACTTTTACAAAGTTTTTTGGCTTTTCTTCCCAACAAAAAAGGTTTAAATTTAGGACAATTTTCCCCTTATAACTTTACAAAAAGAGGTTTAAAAATTGTTGCTTATTATTTCCACCCTTTCTTAAAAATTTCTCCAAAAATTCTTTTATTCAAAAAACGAAAGGAATTAGTGCGCGCGTGTGGATTACAAAAAAGATAACTTTACAAATTTCCTCAATTTGGAAGAGGAAGTGATATAAATTAAGAAATGAGATATTCTAAAATTTGCTATTGTCGTTGTAGAAAGTGTGAGAGTAGAAAAGGGTTATGAAAAGCAATTTAATAATTTACAAAGAAAGGAAAAAAGACGGATCTTATTCTCTGACCGTTTTTTGGAAATTACATCGTTAAAAAACTCTGAATTTTCCCTTTCCCCGTTGGAAAAATACTGAAAATATATAAGAGTGTTACACATGTTAATCGTCTGCTTCCTGCAGAATATTACCTTCATATTTTACTTCCTTTTTATCCTAATTTTCCTATATGACATTTAACTTTCCATTTAATTCAATTACATTAAAAGATTCGAAAAGACTCATTCATTATATCCCCGTTACAAAAGCAATAAAGTTTACCTTTTTAAAAAGCTTGTTAAAAATCCTCTTTTTTGACGTTCATCTTCCTCCTTCCTACACGAAAAAGTTTTAATTTCAACTGTGTATATTTTCCACGCAAATTTAAAATCGTTCATGTTTCAAATGCTGAAATCGTAAAGGAAATTAAGTGATTATTCTAAATAACATTTTTAATTCAATTACTTTTCAAATGCGCAATAAAATAAACATCTGGAAAGAAAATCAAACTTGTTTTCAACGATTTCTTAAAGCCTTTTGGCAATTTTATTCATAAAGTAAATGAAAATAAAAAACGGCAACAAATTCCAGAATTCAAAAAAGTAATTCTTTTCACTGTTTCCAACAGAATGGATGAAGGAAAAGTTGTTGGAGTGGAAAAAGAGCTGGCAAAAACAACGAATAAAGAAAGTTTCCAAAGAACGCCTTTTTAAACAATATACTTGTTGCAAAAAATTAATTCGTTGCAACTTTCTCTATTGGCAAAACTACTTTTTGAAGCTTATTGTTATTTTGTTGCATTGGAAAAAGATCTATTTTAGTTTTCAATAGACTTTTGCAAGATTTTATTAAAAGGAAAGCCCTATTAGTGGGGAAGTATTCAAAATCAATTGCTAGAAAAGTAAGAATTGCCTCTTTTTCTATTTCATTCAAGCAATGAAAATACTTTCAAAACGGGGGATTTAAAACTTTGTTAAATATCTTTTAATGAAATTTTAGTTAATTGATCATTATTTTGTTTTCTTTTTATTAGAAATAGTTTGATGGTTGTACGTAATTAAATTGTGGAAAACGTTTTCAAAACCTTTTATCTTCTCAAGACGGTAAAAGGGGCGTTTTTTAACTAAAAATGCTTAATGATAATAACAATATAATTATAAAGCAAGGTTTCTTTGATCATTCTTCTCCGTTTTCAAATCCTCTCTTCCCTTCCTCTTTTTTCCCTCCTCCTTTCCTCTGGAAAGACGAGATGTTTGATGAGAGAGGGAGAAAGTAAAAATTAAAAGTTGAAACCCAAGAGAATTCCCTTGATCAGTTGAGAACCGCGTGGAAAAACGTTTTAATTTGAGGATATTTTTGCATTTGGAAAAGCAGTAAATCTTTTGCGTTTCCCTTAAATAAGGATTTTTAAAAAGGACGCTGACCATTCAAGGCATTCACAATGTGTTAGGTTCCTCCTTAGGACTTTTACAAGGCTAAGTGGCTTTCCCATCTTTTCTATCTTGTCTCTGGTTTTTATAAAAAATCCAAAAACACAGTTTCGGTTTATCTCGGACAGGGTTTTCCCCATTCTTTACTTTCCTTGTTGAATAGACGTAGGCTGAGGAGAGGAGGAATAAGGGAGGGAAGTTGTGAAAAAATATGTTATGGAATAAGGTGGAGAGGATTTGAGAGATGTTCCATGTCGAGATGATGACAGGAAAAAAGTAAGAAAACAAGGCATCCACCGCTATCATCATCCACACCAAAAAATATCAATTCTTCCACAGAATCACCATCCAAACCCTCATCCGCGTAGGGAAACAAGGAAAATGTTGCCAACTTTGTGATAGACACGCAAAGTTTTTTCACAGATACAAAATACAAAGATAGGGAATCCTTTGGAAGGAGGTTTTTAGAAGGGAGCAATCCATTTTTTGGTTAGTCTTCTTTCATGTTTCGTTCGTGGTGGAAGTAGAAAAAGTGAAAGTGACTTGTTAAAATCATCTTTTTCTCGTGTATTAATATAACTTGCTCGTGCAGCTTTTTTGTGTGTTTGTGTTGCGCCTGTTGCAAAAAATCTGAATGGTCCACCCATCTAGAAACCGTTTAGCAGAAAAACACAGAATGAAATTAACGTTTTTGTTCCTTTGTCTGTGCTTTCTTCTTTTCTTTTTGTACATTTGCTTCTGCTCAATATGCGACACGTTCTACGCTCATTTTTGTTCCTCTTTTTCACTCAACGTCCCCACAACGATAAAGCAGTTGTGGATAGAGTGATCATCAAAGGTTAATAAAATGTCCAAGAAAAGAGATGATTCACCTGTGCAGCCAAATCCTTCGACTAGTTTAGGTTTATATGGGTGGGATAGTGACCCATTTCGATTTCGAATTCACCTTGCAAGGTTAAGGGCACGGGCTGGGGCAGTAGCACTGTCTGGAAGGGTTACAGGAGCCAATTGGAATACCCATCTTTCCTTCATTACCACAATGGAGGCGAGGAACATTCCGTTGCTGGCTCGTTTAGACTATGTAAAAATTATTAAAACATTCATTTTATCTTGCAAAACTGCGTAGCTTTAGTTTGTGCCCTCAGTATAAATAGTAAAGTTGGGGAAACCTTATTTCCGCTGAATTAACCTCGTTAAACTTTTGCCCTTCCTGTAGCTTCAACTTTCACCACTTTCACAGCCTTCCACATGATATATACTGGCCATTTATTAATTTATCACTGTGATTTCTTTGATAAATGTAGAAAGTGAAAGTTGAAATGTTTTTCTTTTTGACAGGGATCGTCAGGAGTGGACACGGCAATTCTGTACGAGGCTCACGGCCTCGTCACGGAAATGCTCTTGGATCAAACCGCCCTCCCCCCAAACATCGTTGCAGGGCTCAAGGCATTGGCATCGTTGCTGAAACCGGCGCCAACATCTTCAACAGTTATGTACCCAAGCCGACCAAAACCAGCCCCTTTGACGTTGGCCATTGATCCAGACTACACTTCTGATATTGACGAGATACCGTACACTGGAGAGAAAATCTCTACTTTGCCAAAGGTAAAGAAATGTCTTTTCTAATTTAATTACTTTTACTTTCCGCATTCATTAATAGTGACTGGTCAGAGAAAGGATTGACAGAGGAGGAGAGAAAACCCGCTCAAGGTTTCTTTCTTTCCCTATCTCGTTTTCCCCATTTTACTTGTAATTGCTTTCCCTTTTTATTGTTCTCTTGGTACCAACAGAATAAAGAGAAAGTACGAGAAAATCATTCACCAATCCTCATTTATTATTCCCTTTTGTCTCACTTTATCACCGCCACAAAATAATCAATTTACCTCCTTTTTCCATTCAATCTGTTGTTGTTTTATTGTAAGAGAAGAATAATTACTTCCGCACTTTTAATTAATCACTGGCAATAAAGTAAATATATATTTTCCAGAAGAAACTAATTAAATGAAAAAGGCTCATGTTTTAAAGTCTTTATTAACTTAAAATCAATTTTGTGTTATTTAACCACTTTCCCAATAATTTAACGATCCATAAACTATTACAGGGATGAGATTTGGCCTCATCTGGGGCAATACGAGAAGAAAAACCTTTACATAAATGAATAAAAAGTACATTTCAATGAATGAAGGTGATTAAAGGGAAAGAACAAGTTCGTTATGTAATCAACATAATCAAATCTAGGAAATTATTCTTTAAAAACCGTGTCAAGTTGTTATGCATGGGAAACCAGAAAAAAGTTTGGATAATGAGGAGATGAAGAGAGAGAGACCAACAAGCAAAGTTAATTAATTTCAAGGAACTTCGGTTCACCTCTCTCACTCTTTGCCAGACACACTTTTCCTAAATTAAAAAAGTTGGAAAAAAGAGGGAAATCAGAAAATCAATAAATATGATCAAAAACGTCACAAAAAAACTTTCCTGTCATTCCCATCATCGTCGTTTCCCTTCCAAACTTATTCTTCCATTGAGGATTGCGTTGCTGTAGGAAACTCGTTTTTCTTATCGTCATAAAGATAATCAAAGATATGGAAATGTGTCTCGTTTTCCTCTCCTGTCATTTGATTCAATAAGCATTGATTTTGATTGATTGTGACATCATCATCATCTAAACTCATGCTATGTTTTTATTTTTTCTTGTTTCGTAATCGGAAACAGCGGAATTCCGGGCAGGGGAAGAAAGGCGTTCCGGCGAATATTTTACGAAGGATGTCAACAAGTACCTGGACAACCACAACTAGTGCAACAGGGATGCCAACCTTGGAACCCCAGCCGCACACCCGACGAAGGCGCTCAGCTTCCTTTAGGTCTTCAGCTTTGGGTAAGTCACAATTTCTCCCTTTTCGAAGCACTTTAAATAATTTTTAAATCCCACCTGAAAAAAAAACGTTCATAAAATGTTGTCGCGGTCAGAGCAGCACAATTGAATCAGGACAATTTACAAAATTTGAAAGCTTACGTAAACCCTGTACCAATTAAAGCCAAAAGCTGCATTTAATTAACAAATAGTTAAATTATAAAAAACTTATTAAGTAGATAAAAATTGCTTTTTTGTGGTATTGTGATGCTGCAGAGATTGTGCTGGGTGCATACTAAAAACGCATTTTCTAATAATAAGGCTAGGTTAACAATTGATTTTATAATGCTATGCCGCCCTAAATTTCAGAATTATAGACTAGCTGATGATAATAACAGCCTTCAGAATAGATTTTACAGATTGTCTGGAAAAATCCAAAAGATTTTTTGTCTAGTCAGCGTAAAAAACGTTTATTAAGGAGAATTCTTTAACTGACAAAAACTTTGCATAATTTATGAAGAAAAGCTTAAAAGAATAGCAATTAACAGATTAGTTTTAATAGAAAGAGAGAAGCTTTTGAATCTTTTGAGAAAGTTAAAACTAAATTTGCAAATCTGCGTCGTAGCTTATTCCTGTCTTGTGCAGCTTAATAAAAAAGTAGGATGAGGATGGATATAAAAAAGTTAATCCTTTGGGAAAGGAAATCTTCTGATACAAAACAAAAGCTTGTAATCCTTCAATTTATTCATCAGCTCAAAGATTTTTTGCACTTTGGTAATTACTATGATGAACATTGATAAAAATGACATAATCTCCCTTCATCTGTTGGGAAATCATACTGTAAATGTGATGGTGACTTCCGTCTGATGTGGACAACTTGCAGTGATCAACTTGGGTCAGCTCTCTTCCAATTCTATGTCAGCCATCCTGTCCCAATCGGGGAGTGCTGAGGCTGCCATTCTGAGCCATTTCCAAAGCCAATTACCTAATGCCCTACAGGCTTCACACAAAGCGCGCAGCTTCTCTGCAAATGCTCTTTTCGCTTCGACAGGTTGGCTTCCAAATATAAAATTTTTAATAAAATATTATTTAAATAGTTAGTCTTTTATTTAAAGTAAAATATTTTTTAAAAAGCTCCTGTAAAATATAAATATCCTTTGTAAAAACCTGTTCCATAGAGACTTTCAAATTCTATTTGAATTCGCATCAAAGTATTTTTTATTGGCTTTAATTTGATGAAATCAGTGGGGAAAATATAAAGCTTATTGGGAAGAGAAGAAAGACGTTCAAAAAGTTGCTGGGCCAAAAAAAAATAAAAGAGAAAGTAAATAGGGGTTCGATGAATGCGATGATTGTGATGATGATGTGAAGCTCCTGTTTGTACATCAAAGTGAAAACCCCTCAGCAAATAGGAAATGATTCCCTTTTCTCTTTTATTTTCTTCTTTTTCTCTATATCATCCTCCTTTACATAGCCAACCGTATTTACTTGTATAAAGACCAGGTCATGAATTAAAGCACCAAATTGAAATGCAATGTTAGCGTACCGGCACGGTTATCTAATATGTTGCATTTTGCTCCCAAATAATGAATCTAAAACAATCCAAAATCAATTTATTCAAGTCAGCCACTTCTATTTTGTGAAAAATGTGTATGCGCCACCTTAAAATTAAACTCTTCCGCTATTAGAGTAAATACGGCCCATTTGTTTCTTCAATCTCTCTCCACGTGTGTGGGAAAGTTTCATAGAAAAAGGGAACCAAGAGGGTTTTTTCCAGTTTGTTTTCCCTTGTTTCAGCTACGTTTATTTTCACATGGCCTTTCTCCCTTTATCCTAACTCTTGTGAAGTGTGCTGGTTTTCTCTTTTTGTTTTCTCTTCTTCTTCTTCTGTCCCCGATTTATTTTTGGTGTTGGATTTGTTTTTTAACCGTGCAAAAAAGTTTGTCAAACTTCCCTTGAAAAGGGTCGTTTGATCATTGTAAAAAGCAAAGGTGGAAATGTTTTTTCGGTGGGAAATGCAAATAAAAGATACAAACGTCGTTAAATCCTTATCCATGTGGACTATCGTTTGTTATACCGCTTGTTAAACAATTTTAATATCAATTTTAAAGGTACGTTATCCGAACCCAATTTATTCTGTTTTGTGTGCTACCAACCAGCATCCCAATTTTTAACACTTGGAGTCATATGGGCTATCCTTTTTCTTTCTCAAATAAAAATTTATTAAAACACATGAAAATATCTACACTTGAGTAATTGCATTTCTTATCGATCAAATGATTTAACACGTGAAATAATCAAGCTTAAGGAAACACGAAAAAATACTTTGATACGTGCAAAAATAGTTATTTGAATGGTCTTCAGTTCCAATCATTTATTTAAAACCGTAATAGAAAAGAAAGGGCGTAGATTGTGCATGTTTTTAACGTGCCCCGAATATTATTTTAAAAAGGATGTGTAAAAACGCATGGTTTAAAAACGTCAGAAATCAGTAAATATTTTTAATTAGGAGAACCCTTTTGGTTTTATGATTTTAAAGTTATATACGAGAAAAGAATTAGAAATGTTTTAGTGCGTAAAATAATTAATAATGAATGTCTGTATCGCTAATTTAATATCGCCTTCTTTTTTTGATTTTATTCCTTTTTCTATGTCGTTCTTGTGGTTGAAATCTACCTCTCTCATTCACTGGGGTTCCATGCTCCTTCTATAAAAACAATTTCGATAACAAAAAATAACTTAAAACGGAATGCTACTGCGCTTCTACGCTACAATTTAACAAACGTCGCTCTCGCTCTATTTTTGGCCTTCTTCTGGCATAATTTTACTCAACAAAAATGGTTTTGGGAACAATGTGGGGCAATCTGGCTGCAAATACGTACCCTCCGGCTGTATTAAAAATGTCTTGTCCTGCATGCTAAAAATCGGGATGGTATTGCATATTGCAAAATGGAATGAAAACTAAATATTTTGTATTTTGGATATTCTAATTGAAATTTTATTTGCTGGAAAATAATTTTTGTGTTTTTTGAAAATTTAATAATTCTTGAAAAATTGGATGGCTTAAAATGTAATTTTTGTTTTTGTAAAATGAATGTGTCGTGTTTTGTATCTTTGACATTTTTTAATTTTTGCGATGAAAATGAAATGAAAATAAAAGGTCCTCCAAGTCAGCGTCGCTTTTCCCAGCAGCATGAGTTTAGTTCTAGTTCGCGCTGTTTGGAGGAGCACGGTCAAAGAAAGACGCTTTGTAGTCTGCATCCTTTGTCCCCCTCTGACTTGACGCATTTGAGTGCTCTGGCTGCCTCGACAGGGTTTTCCCCACCCACAAGTTTTGGTGGAGGTGGTGTGGGCGCTAGTAGTAGCTTCAACAGCCAAACTCACTTCTCCGCAATTAAATCTGCATCCGCCTCTGTCTCTGCAGCAGGCTCTAATCGGAGTAGTCCAGCCAGCACGCCGATTCCGTCCCCAATCCCATCCCCCGTCCCATCCCGGGACCCAAGCCCCTGCAATCACAATCGAAGGACGAGCACAAATGGAGCCAGTGGCAGTGGAAAACTTCGAGAACTCACTTATCATTCACAACAAGACTTACTTGGCGGCTCCTCTGAATACATTGGCCCAGGAACTGGAACCACCGGGGAGAGAGGAGGAAGCAGTGGAGGAATCTTTTTCCAACAGCGTCCTTCTCCCTCCCAATCCACTGGGAATTTGCTTTCTCTCAGCGCTAGCACCAGCTCCAACACCACTCGAGCTATAATAGCTCCCAGCGGAAGCGGAACTAACGGAGGATCTTCTGGAGGGGATGGAGGATCCGGTGCAGGGTCCCCAGTTAGTAATCAGTGTACAACAACTTCCTCCTCTTCTCCCACCAGCTGCCGCCCACTTCATCAACTACAACAGCAGCAAATGCGGGACTACTCTCCCTCCAAAGTCTCTTTTCATTCAGTCGCCAGCGGCGGCTCTGGCTCCGGAGGTTCCGGCAACACCTCATCCGGTGGTGGAGACTTTCCTTTAATAGGCAGCGGTGGAGATAGTGGAGGAAGGCTTTTACTGGACGGGGACTCTTTGGGACTGCTAAGTGGGAAGAACCCTGACGAGGATAATTGCTCCACAACGAGCACACTTGGAGATGGCCCAGGCCCTCCAGATAACAACTCATCAGGGAACTCAAACTCCCTCCGGCTAAGTCCCGTTACATTCACGCTCCAGGAACCTCCTGACATCCAGGAGCCGTATTATTCCGCTGATGAAGAAGTAAGTCAAAACAGCTCTTTTATAAAAACTCTGCGTCGTAATCAAATTACGCAAACTTTTCTTTCTTCTTTCGATATAATCACAAAATTCATTACAAACAGCACAGGGCTCGCACCTTTTTAACAAAATTGTCCTTCTTTTTTGTCCAAGTCATTTTGAACAGGAAGCGATGCACAAGAAAGGAGAGGAAAGCCTCCATGGTCTCTCCTCTCTTAACTTTTTTCACATTCTTGTTGGCTTTCTGTAGTATTAGCATCCCTCCTAATCTCATCTCATATCCGACTTTCACATCTTCCCGAGCTGCTCATCATCTGTTTCATTATCTCCATCCTTTCCATTTTCCTTCAGATTAGATACAAAATATTACATTTTTTACAATGAGATGAGGATGAAAAGATAGAATTTTGTGCAAAAACGGGGCTGGAGATGATGTTCATCTCAATCTCGCAGTGTTTGACATGGAGTTAATGAAGAATTTTGAACAGGCTCATACTCCCTCGTATAATCATCTTTCTTTTCCTTAATAAAGAAATATTTCACATATGTTGTTCCCTCAAATTTTTGCATTCTCTGACAATTCCTCTCTTCCCAAAATTGCAAGAGATTCAAAATCCTGGCTACTTTTTGAAAGAAAATGAGGGCTTTAATGTAAAAAGAGAGTTGTGGAAAGACTGACAAGAGTGAATCTCTAATTAGAGTATTGATTTCCAGTTTTGTTTTGTTCACCTTTTTCCTCATTCTTTCTTTTCCTCCATCAAACATGATAATGATTACGAGCGTGTTCACTCTCCTCACATCAACATCTCTCCTCAACTGAAAATCTCTTTCCATACAGAAACGGTTATTTTTAACGGTTCCTTTCTCCTTGAAACGTTCACTGAAAGGATACAATCTCCGACAAGTAACGATCTTGTTGGTGAGGATTACGAGGATGAGATTTTAGATTTAATTAAATATTTTAATTAATTTAATAAGGCTGGGGCAATCTGATACTGTTTGTAATTACCTAATTTAATAATAATTACTTTTGATTAAAACTATACAACATTGAGAGAAGGAAAGGGAGTAAAATACTTAATAGGATTTTTGTTAAAAAATATTTTTTTATTGAAGACTCGCGATGAGACTGTTGAAACAGCGGATGGAATGCGCTTCGAGCTACAATCAATCGCCTCAGACCCACTTCTCTGTCGCTTACATGAATGGGACTATCCAATCTTTGATTTGGAGAGGAGCTACAAAACACAAATACTCAGTCATGTAAAAGCCGCAGTTTTTATTACTCAAAGTATGTAACTCAAAGTATTTCGCAATAATTACACTTTTTCTTTGTTATTTTAGATGTGCTACAAGGTTTTCTTAGACACGGGGCTATTTGAAACGTTTAAGATACCTCTCAAGGAGTTTATGACTTATTTTCATGCACTAGAGTTGGGATATCGTGATAAACCATGTAATTATTCCTGAATTTAAAATATTAAATATAAAAAGTTATTAACGTTTTGAATATTTTATAAAAATTCACGCAGATCATAATAGGATGCATGCAGCTGATGTACTTCATGGCGTTTACTACTTAACTTCACAAGCTATACCAGGGTTCCAAATGGTTCCACCGGATCCTGAAACTCCAAGCGCTTCTGGTAAGTAAATTAAAGCTGTGGATTAGTGCTATTTCATACTAAACCGCTGGAATCATCTGAATTAAAAGGGATAAAAATTTTGTAAGCTTTGGCCTTGAGGGGCATTTCTGCATAACAATGTTTTCATTTTAAGAGCTTTCTACCTTTTTTTCATATTTTCAATCTGTTCTATTAATTGTACATTCTAAGATAATGTTTCCCTTGTGGGAAAGTATTATCATACCAGTTCACTTCAGTAGTACAGAAAAATTTTACTACACAGTACACCATTTCTACGTTTTCTTTCCATTTTTTATTAGTTTTTTGCTCCTCCAATGATTCATTACGTTTCCAGGTTAATTGAAAATGCGTGTAAAAATGTAGAAACCTGTCTTAAATTCTGGTTAATATTTTACTTTCTTTGATTGCTTATAAAAAAAGACATTTCAGGACAGCGAGCTTGGTTTAACGTGGAGGAAGCTTCGTATGGAATTATGGGTGCAAATTTTACATCGCTCGAGCTTATGGCAATGTACGTGGCGGCCGCAATGCACGACTACGACCACCCCGGTCGAACGAACGCTTTCCTCGTTTCAACTCACGCCAAAGAAGCGATTTTGTACAACGACAGATCCGTTCTAGAGAACCACCACGCGGCCGCCGCCTGGTCCCTCTTGATGAGCTCGGATACCTGCAACTTCCTAAAGTACTTGGACAAGGCTGAATTCAAACGGTTCCGGTTCCTCGTTATCGAAGCAATTCTCGCAACAGATCTAAAACGACATTTTGAAATTGTTGCGGAATTCAACTCAAAAGTGAATGAAATAGACTCCGTGGGAATCGACTGGACTCAAGAGGATGACCGCCTCCTGGTGATGGAAGTTTGCATAAAATTAGCGGATATTAACGGTCCTTGTAAAGTTCACGACATTCACGTTCAATGGACGCATCGCATCGCTGAAGAATTTTATGAACAAGGGGATGAAGAGGAAGAGCTTGGCCTACCTATTTCCCCCTTTATGGACAGGAATAACCCGCAACTTGCGAGACTTCAAGAAACTTTTATTAACCACTTGGTGGCACCCCTTTGCAAAGCTTGTGCTGAAGCTGGGCTCCTCCCAGGGTATTGGATTGAGGATCCAGACGGAGATGATGATGAGGAGAACAATCCAGAAAGCATTCCGGATATTCCTCCTCCACCGCCACCACCACTCCCAGCCGGTGTTGACGGGGATGGAGGGGACCAGGACTTGACAACTGCGGATGATCTCTCCATCATGATCACTGCAAGTTGCCAAGGCACTGACAACGAGAATGACGAGTCCTCCTATTCTGAAGATAATCCAACCAGCTTCTGCAACCGAGTTATTGGCGGAGGAGCGCATTCCAATAAACGGAGGATTTTTTGCTTGCAAACCAAACATTTACAGGATAATCATAGACACTGGATGAAAGTCATTAAGGTAAACTAACTTTTAAATATTTGCAAAGACTTTTTTATTAAAATTACTTAGTTTTTAAAAATATTTCTTTAATTTAAAGGAGGAAACAAAGCTTCAAAAAGCCAAAGAAGAAGCCGCAACGGTTAAAACAGAGTCAGTGGCCATATCGACAGAAGATCCGATGGAAACAATTGAGGAAGAGAATAACACGCCACACTCTCTCAACCGAAGCTTTAGCTTTGTAAGCATTTTTACAATAACTTCAACTAATTATTTACCCCGCTTTAACTAAATATTTTTTTATTTTTTCAGGAAAAGGAGGATTCCAAATTGTAAAACTTCTTGCTTAGCGGACAACAAAGAAAGCTACACACAATCATCTTTATCAATCATCATTTTATTTATGTGCCAAAAAATCCGCATATTTTCGTGAACTTTTTTCCGTATTTTTGCAATTGACAAAGATGAAAAGGAGAAAGCAGAGTAAAGAATTGCTTAGAAAACTTTTTCTATAAAGCTTTAACTGTCTAGAATTAGAAAATCGCTGTCGGTTAAAATTAAATGGATCAAAAGGGAAGCAACACAAATGAATGGCATTTTTGAATCTCTTCCTTTTATTTTCAAAAAGGAAAAAAAATTGGACGAAAATATATTTATAGATGTTCTATTTTAAAGAAAAGATTACATTTCAATGGACACATTTTCACGTTAAAATACATTTATATTTTAGATAAAGAGATATTTAATTAAGTAAACATGAATGATATCATCATAGCTATAATTTTAAGGGAAAAGTTAATTGAATAAGAAAATCATTTTTTCTTTCCATACATTTATATTCCTTGAAATGGGATAGCACAGCGTGAAAATTAACAAAGGGATGAAGCTAATTAGTCAATCTCGGTGTTCGCACGTGGAAATAAGGCTTCCTATTTATCAAATATGAAAAGAGGTGAAATCAGTTTAGAGTTGAAAGGAGAGTAGCTTTAGCTTTACTAATATTTAATTAGAAAGAATTTAAGGAAACGCTGAATAGCACAAAAACGGGAAGGGAAGTAGATAAGCGAAGGGAATAAAAAACGGTATTTACAACGGTATATATTTTATTACAAAAAGTCTTTTAACGATAAACACCATTTAAGCTTATTAAGATATTTAGAAAGCTATATTTATGCTTTTTTCAGTAAAATATTTTAAATAAATTTACTAACTAAGAATATTAATACTTGCCAAAAGGTCAGGAATGGATTGAGCGTGGCTTCATTTTTGAAATGGAAGCTGTTGCTGCTGTGAGTACGCATAAATAAATGCAATGATTGGAAACTGAAAAGGAATTTAAAGATCCAATCCGGTTGTATCGAATAATTATGATTAGTTTGTAAAAAATATGTGTTGATGTCTCGTCAATGACTAGCTTTTAAGGTTGTGTCGTTTTTTCTCAATATTATTATCATTAGCATACAAAAAAAAGTTATTTAGAAGGTAAATTCTTATATTTAGCTAGCTAGACACAATCGGGCTATTCAAACTAACAGTTTTTAGCTAGTACTAACAAGCAAGCTGACTTTCTGACGTTTTTCAAATATTAAAATTTTGCAATGCAATCGAAAAGTTACATGGGCTGGTATTTAACGAAGGAACTTAATAAATGTCGAGACTCGAATTACAATTTCAGTGTAATAATGTGAATGACAAAGTACATATTTCGCTTTGAAAATTGATCAAAGCATTTCAGTAAATTAGCAGTCAAAGAAAGTGAAGAAAATGAAATCAAGTAAAAAGCTTACTTGATGCGCCAAAATATTATGCAAATTACCTAAATAATGTAAACTAATGGTTCACATACGAAGAATTGAACGATTCGCTTCGCGCCAGAATTAAGGAATATTATTGGTCATGTTATGCAAAAAGTGATATGCAAGAAAAATGCAATTTAAAAATGTCTACTTGAAAGTCAATTGAAAGTCACTTGTAACATTATAATTACACTTTAACAATCCTTTTCAAATTGCATTTTATTTTTTCACTTGAGTTTTTCTATACTAAAATTAATTAATACAGTCACCTAACATTTTTATACTGAGTTTGAAGAGTTTTAAAGTTTATTTCCTGAATAGCTCCGTAATTAAAGCAGAAAGTCCTTTAATTAAGCACTTTTCAATTATTATCGCTGTTTGTTGTAGTGGATTGTAGTGAAAAATACATAATTATTACAAAACACTATTAATAGTTTTAAACTTATTAATTAATTGCTAATTGAATATAGTTTGTAAGCACAAAAATATTAAATTTGTTGTTGTATGCATACTTTACAAAAGGTCAAGACGAGACTCATTGTTGTAGATAAATAGGATTTTAATTGTTATTAAACTTAAATGCTAAATTGTTAAGTATGTTTTATATCTTTTACTCTCCCGTTAAATTCTCTTCCGTGTTTACATTATGATTCAGGCAGTACTGTAGTACGCAACTCCATTACTTATAACCATTCATAATAAAATAGTTTTTAATGAAGCTTTAAATGTTTTAAATATAATTGTACAAAAAGGTTAATATAAAACATTTATTTGTTCCTTTACTACGCACTTTATTTTTACTGGATTTGTTTAATTTTTAAAAGAATTTTAGATTTGCTTTAAGTGTGAACACATTAAAATATTTAAGTAGCTGATGACGTAGCAATTAAAAATATAGTTACCTAATTAACACAATTTATTGAGTAGAAAGATAAAAAGGTAGCAACAGATAGGTAGTTGCGGTAGAAAGAAAAACCGGTAGAATTATAGATATAAAACTAAACTTTATTACCTTTTAAAATAATCATAATTAGCTCCTTAAAACGCTTCATTTAATTCCTACGTCTGAGTCTGCTATGCATGAAAGATAGAACGAAAGAAATAGGACCTGTTGTAGAATCGTAGAATTTTTAACACATTAAAAATGTATTTCCTTCAAATGGGGAGGAAACTTAATCTGATTGGATTTAACGAAAAAATCTTTCTCTTCCTCTCGCACTTTAAAAGTACCTAATTTTTCTTCTAGGAGGATAGGAAAAGGGAAAGAGGAGTTGAAACTGATTTAGGAAAGTAACTGACTACAAAATGATGCTAAGAATGGTACTGTTGTAAATGTGATAGAAAATGAACTCCTTCTCCCCTTTCAACTTCTTTTAAACAAAAAATCTTAAGTACTTTTTTAATTAATTGTAATTCGAACTCTTCCATATTTAATTATGTTGCTTAAGAAATGTATTTAGAGAAGTCCCTACAAAACCTAACTAAAGTTATGACGTTTATTTATATTTAATTATTTTACTTGGGAAAAGGAACCTTGTGAACAATTAAATAATCGTGAATATCTTATAAATATGTATGTTTATTATAATAAAGATGTGTAATTTACATTTTCTATGTGCATGAGAAAAATCCACTGCAATTTTATTTTTCATCAAATCAACACTTTCGAATTTTATTCATACTCATTTTTATCGACAGAAATTTTGCTCATTTAAATACACAGTTTGGGTTACAAAAAGCACGGGATTATTTCACCAGTTTTTAAGAACTTTATAACAATCACAATTATACTTGGAATAGTTGTCTTGTTAGATTTTTAAGCCTTCTGGAGTCTTTCCTTCAACATATTTTCGAGCTTAATAGCATCCGCAGCAAACTTGCGGATTCCATCGGACAGTTTATCCGTAGCCATTTGATCCTCGTTCATCATCCACCGGAACTTTTTCTCGTCCAACTCAATCTTTTTAATGTCGAGTTTCTTTGCTGTTTACACGAAAACAAAAAATGTAATGTAATTACAATCTGGATAAATTAAAAAGATTTCATTTCATTCTTACCAGCAGCTTCGTTAAGATACTCTTGAATTGTATCATTGGACGCGCTAAGTTTTTCCAACAAGGCAGGTGAAATAGTGAGAAGATCACATCCAGCCAGGGCTTGAATCTCTCCAATGTTACGGAAGGACGCCCCCATAACTACTGTTTTGTAACCGAATTTCTTGTAATAATTGTAGATTTGAGTGACGCTCTTCACCCCCGGGTCACTAAGAGGCTCGAAAGATTTGTGTTCAGTGTTGGACACATACCAGTCCAAAATTCTGCCCACAAAGGGGGAAATCAAAGTGACGCCAGCTTCCGCACAGGCCACGGCTTGGGCAAAGGAGAACAGCAATGTTAAATTACAGTGGATTCCATACTCTTCCTCCAAAACCCTAGAAAAAATATGTTTTACAATAAAAAATTCCGTAACTGCACTTGGCTTTCCAGTAAGGTAGGTTGTGAAGGTTAAATGTCAAAAGATAAGTTAAAAGATAAGCAAACTCACTTAGCTGCTTGAATTCCTTCCCAAGTGGATCCCAACTTAATCAAAATCCTTTCCTTGGGAATACCAGCCTCTTGGTAAAGTTGAATAAATTTCTTGGCCTTGGCAATGCTCGCTTCCTTGTCAAATGAAAGTCTGGCATCCACCTCAGTTGAGACACGTCCCGGGACAATCTTCAGGATTTCGGTGCCAAATAAAACGAAAAGCTTGTCGGCTGCTGCATCAACTTGCTCATCAAGGGTCCTGTCAATGAAAATTACATTTAACTCAAAATATATCTCATTATATAATATCCAAAGAAAATACAAAACATCTCACAATGCCCCAAACAACTTACTTTCCGTTAGCCTTTCCATAGACGATTGCATCATCAATGAGTTTCTGATACTGTGGCATTTTAGCCGCAGCCAAAATCAGCGAAGGATTTGTCGTCGCATCTGTAGGCTGGTACTTTTTAATTGCTGTTTAAAAAAATCAAAATTAAAACTAAAAACTGAAAAAATTAAACACAATATTTTTTACTTTAATTCCGAACCTTCAAAGTCCCCCGTGTCAGCGACGACGGTGGTAAGAGCCTTGAGTTGTTCTAAAGAGGAGCCTGCCATTTTGCTTCGTTTCTTGGTGGGTTCTGAACCTGACATGATACTTCTCAAAGGAATGTCACTCCTCTTCCTTCATCCACAAAAAACAAAAAATAATTAACAAACCTTCCACTTCTTCCTTTAGCAATACCAACCAATGCAAACCGCAAGGAATTTTCCTTTCCAAATGATGATGATAACCAACTTAATATTTAATTCAATGGTTAACCTAACTCTGCCTGCGTTAAACACTTCATCGTCAAAAACATATAACCCCTCGTATGAAAAAGCTCGTATGATGGAATTCATGCACAAATCAAACTTAATTGTATATTTACGATGCTGTTTACGATGATTAAATGTATCCTTCCTAACAACATTAAAGTTTTTCCTGTTAATTGCTTGTTTTAGGTAGTTAACCATAACCATCAAGTTAGTCATCATCGTTATGCTGAACATGTCCTCTCGCTGCCCTATAATTTTCTCTAGAAACCTTCTTATGTAAAACTATTTTTTGTAGTCAATGTCATATCATAATCACCATAAAAATCGTAGAGGTCCTTATCTCAATCACTTACATTTATTTTTCTACTGATCAATACGTGATAATCGATGGCTAATTGATAAGATGATTCTGTTATATAATCGAACATTAAGTTTTGACGTGCGAATGGGTTGTGATGCCGGCATTCGAAAGGAGCACGTGTCAACTTAACCAAAACTCGTGCAGTGGTGAGAAGACTTTTGTTTTTCTTCCATAATTGTCGTATTAATTAATTTAAATATCAATTAAGTACATTAGTTGAATCTCTTGCACGCACTTGTCTCAGATTCTCTGACAAAGCAGGTAAGGATATGGATATGTATGAAGGTCATATTGACCGGCTAAACCCTGTTTATTTCCAATGAAAGAAATCCCTAAATTTTCCATTATTTTGTTACATTTAAGACCATTAATTAAATTGATAATTAATTATAGTTCATCCACTTTTTACTTTATCAAATATAGCTTAATTTTTAACGTAAAATGATGGAGCTTGTGAATAAAGCTCAACTCAACTCGGTTGATGATTTGACCTTGAGAACTTTTAGCTAAAAATCATATATTGGGAAAGTGTTTCCCTAAATCTAATACATCTACATATCCTCCACAAAATACCTAAAAAGGTCAAATGTCAACGCTTCTTCTTTCTACTAATAACCTTCTGGTTTTTACTAAATCTATTAAATAAAATCTATTTAGAAAAATATTTATCTTACCTGTAGAAAAAAATTATGATGAGGATGAGATGCTGCTGTGGCTGTTAGGAACACACAATGACTATCTCAATGCTGTGAACAAGGGAAAAGAAGCCACAGAAAATAGATTTTTAGAGGACATTGATAAGTGGGCAACGTGCTTTCCCATTCTCAAATCCAGCTTTATGCAAGACTACCAGCGTCATTCATCACCATCATTTTTTGCCATTTATTACTGGAGATGTTTTTTACCCATGTATGAAAAATATTTGCAATAATCCATACCAAACTATATCAGTGCATGAATTACCAAAAATAATGGGGGAAATGATGAAGCTGACGACGGTGATGTAAGAGCCGGCGTCTTGCTTGATATATCGCTTCTTGTATGCACAAGTTTAACAAAAAATCAACATGTTTTTTATCATTCTTTTTATTGATGTTACTAGACATGTTTTCCTCACACGGTATTCATTATGTCAATACATGATCCACTTCGCTGCAAATGTACCTGAAGGAAAATGCATGACCAATTTTGGTTTAGAAAACTCCTTGCTTTTTAACAGTTAAAAATCTTAAATCATAAAACTCCCCTAAAATCCTAAATCTCAAAAAGAAAATTGCATTAATACAATCTCAACAACAATCTCCAATCTCATTCAAATCTCTTAGACAAATGCTACTTTTTAAGCAATCTAAAATCTACTGGAAGATTACACAAGTTGAGATTACCAAGTCAAACTTTCATGAACTGACATTTATAATATGCATGAATTCAAATTTTTAGATTTCTCCAATTTCAAACAGAATGAGAAAAAGATCTTTTAAAATTTGAGAAAAGACGTCAACAAGAAAGGGTCGGAGGTCATGCAATTTGCAAAAAAGGTCATCCACAGCACAAAAGACGTTTACCTCATTGCTGTATCTACTTTGACGATTATTCTTTTGTGCTTTTTAGATGCAATCACAAAATTTATAAAATTTGAAAGCCTCACTTTTTCAAAGAAACAAAGAAATAAATAAAAGAAATAATACAGCCCATGAGCAAAGGTGTCCCCTACTAAAGCTATTCTACATTTAAATTGAGGAACTTAGATTTTCAACATATTTTCATTTCAAATCCCAACTTGGTGGTTTTAACTTTACAAATTTATTCTGTATTATTTTACAATACAAATTACGTAACGAAATTGTGGAAAAACGTTTAATATTATAAAGAAGTAAGGCAAAAACTTAAATACACTTTTATCACGGCGTCTCCCAACACAATGAAGCATCCGGATCCTCGTTTTTCTGTACTCTCCCTTCCTGAACACGGAGCACAATTGGAACGCTAACAGAAGGCAACATGTCAATATCAGTAATAACAACAGTGACGAGTGAAGCTGGGGTAATATCATATTTAATCTTCGGCTCAAATAAGTTCTCCTCCATTACTGCATTCTCCGGAATGTATTCATCCAACGTGAAAAAATCCAGAGGGGATCGATCACAAAACTTGTAAGTTTCACAGAGGAAGATTGCGGGTTTGTTGTATTTTGAAGCGAGTAAAGCCAATTTTCCCGAGCCGGTTTGCGCCATAACACCCCCAGTGGTGAAGAGACCGTGACCTCCGATCACGAGCTTTGTGCAGTGTCGCATTTTGTAAATTGCACTCGAAAAGTTGACAACTCGAATTGTAACCTGGTCTTTATTAATGGGGTTACCTAAATCAGAGATAAATAAATAAATAAAATAATTTTTACATTTTAAACTCATATTTATATTTAAGTGACTTACGTAGTCGTTCTAGAAGCAACCGAATATCAAACATTGTTTCTGGAGTGTGCAACGTAATAATCTCGAATGACTTTTCATCGTCAACAGCCGCCTTCTCAAGTAAGTTAAGCAGAGCTTCAGTTATACTATATATCATTAGCTTGTCGCCCGTCCTTATCTTTTCCGAACCGTATAAAACAATCGCCTCAACAGCTTTCTCAATGTTTTCTATCACGTACTTATCAATCTCCTCCATGATATCCTCTTTGATTTGGTAAACGTCCCCTTGTTCCTCCAGTTTAGTTAGGTACGTGTGAACGAACTCCACAGCATTGCTCATTGCGATAGAAAAAGGGGATTTCTTTTTTAGGACGATCATGTTTGATTTTAAATCGGCGGACAGAGCATGTTTTAAGGTCATTCCGGAGGGGAGGTCAAAGGTTCGAACATACTCTTTTATTGCTGTAAGAAGAGCAACGCAGCGGAGATTTGTTCCTCGAATCACCTCATTTTTCAACTTCACTCCCAAATTGTGAAAGAGGGGATGAAGGCTGAAATTGGTGTACTTGGAGGGGAGCTTGGTTGTGCTTTTACGAAATATTGATTGGATTGCGGATTGGTACTCTGCTGATTTAGAAGTCTTGTGCTCTCCTGCACTGTGTTTTATTTCTGCGGGTTTATCTGTTCCAGCTTCTGATTTTACAGGCGCTGCACTTTTAGAAGCTTCCACAGCCTGCTTTCCTCCCCCAGTCTTTGGAGGTGCTGCAGATGCAGTACCTGATGCATCTACTAATGGCGTCGCTGAAGGCTTGTTAGCAACAGGCTTATCTTTAGGAGACTGCTTAATCTGTCGTTCCTTTTGAGACTTATCATCAACTTGATCCTGCTTTGAAACGTCTGTCCCACTTGGTTTTTGTTCCTTCTTGGAGTTTTGTCCTTGAGCAGGAGCAGCCGGTTTATCAGACTTTGGTTTAGCCCCATCCCCACCCCCTCCCCCACTTTTATTCTTCCTTGCTTCCTTCAACTTTTTCTTCTCTGCTCTTTGCGCCATCACTTGTTCCTTTGTTAGCTTTTCCCCAGGAGGTGGAGGACCACCGGGTTTCGGGTCCATTTTTCTTTATTTTCAGTAAACAATACAAAAATCAATCTTTTTTAATCTAGTTTGTATTTAACCCATTTAAAATTTACCTTGAAAATTCCTGTAAAGCTTTAAATTTAGTAATTAAGTCACTAATTGCACTTTTTAAACACGGCAGATTGTTTTTGTAAACAAATCTAAAAATGACAATTGAGATTAGCAAGGGTTGCTATAAAATGTGAAGGAATGCAAATAATGCAATCCGTCCCATGTTTTTCTCGCCATCTGATCCACATTTTGTGAGTGTGGATGGTGCTCAATGCTCGCTCCTCTCCTTTCATTTCAACCCATTCGTACACACAGTTTTTTTTACCTCAACATTAAAAATTTAATGACACATCCTTTTAATGTTGATTTAACAAACGTGGACATTGCAAAAGTGAACAGTCATCCTTGCCGTGCTTTTCTTACCGTTTTTCTTACCGTTTAAAAGGATTCTTTATTACGTTTGGAGTGAGCATAGTTAGTTGGGTTTTGATGGTCCTCAGCGACTCACTTCCCACCAACCTCATTATCAAGTACGTTTACTATTACGTAATATTTAAAAGGGTGTAGAGCAACAGTTACATAACTACAAGGGATACTTGTTTTGCTAGAAGGACAATTAACTTTAATTGTTGAAGAGATTCATTGTTTGGCAAGGGTAGGATACGGATTAGAAGAGCTGTTGCGTAATTAGTTAATTTTTATTAGATAAATATTTTAAAGAGAATACAGTTTGAATTACTTTTCGTATTATCTTTTTATTTGGATAAGGTTATGATAAAAATTAACCTGATTTAGTATCTTTCAGGTATTTTTTAATTCGATAAGTTGTTGATAAGTGGGGTTTGTTATAAAGTTATCGATATTTGAGTTTTTATATTTGGTAGATTATTGAGGAAGTTATAAGTAATTACAGAATACTAGATTTAAATAATTTGTTTTTCTTTGTCAGGTTCAAGTTAAAGGTTTAGATTTTGAATTTTTTTTTGTCTTTTCAGGTTGTTTAGCCAAAAAGTGTTTGAACATTCAACATTGTTTGGAGTGTGATCTTATCCCGTAGCGAAGATGTCAGACGATAACGGTGATCAAGGACCTTCCACAAGTGGTGGTGGGGATAGCCAAAACCAGTCGACGGGGCCACCCCCGCAACAACAGGATCTCAATTGGACAAGATTTATGGAAATTGTTCATTCTCGGAAAGTGGACGTGGCCTTGTGGGCTACTCGATTCTTAACAATAGTCTTTGCTACTTTCTACATGATTCCGATCATGGGGTAATTCATTCATTTTCATATTATCATGCTTAACACTTCAATAAACTGAATTTCTATGGCATTATTTACAGATATCCGAATAATTATTACTACAAAGCGTTATTAGCTAGCGCGGCCACTTCGGCTTTGCGACTTCATCAACGATTGCCAAACGTCTCACTTTCCCGTGCCTTTCTGACGCAGTTGCTGATGGAAGACTCTTGCCACTACTTGTTCTACTCTCTCATATTTGTCTACTCTCCACCAATTGGACGTAAAAGCAAAATTTAACCATACAATGCACTCATGTAATTTCATATTAGGTTAATTAAATAATCTAAATATTTATTTTATTTCCAGTGGCAATGACGCCCATCACATTGTTTGCTGTCCTACATTTCGCCAGCTTCTCCCTCACTCTTCTCGACGTAAGTTTATTTTACTAATTTTATACGAGTTTAATAAAATTGCAGAGTCATCCTCATTGATCGATACTGATGATGACGATAATGAATAAATAATCAAAAATTGGCTATATAGCAGAGCCCTATTTTTCATCCTATTCACTTTTAAAATATTAATAAACATTTTTGAATTTAGGCTCTGAACCGGAACTTTGGTTGGATCTGGAGACTATTCATTTCACTGGTTGACTATCACACCGTTACCATTCTCCGATTGGCCGCTGGATCTGAAATCGTCCTTCAAGTCATAACCATCACCTACATGTTTGGGTGAGCATTAAAAATATGAAATAATCTTCCATCCTCGACTAAATTGCTTTCTCTTTACCTCTCTTGCCCCTTACCTACAATCTTCTACCTGATGCTTCCTACCTAGTAATTTTTTGTAATTTTTACTTGCCTACAGTAGGCTCTACAGTTAAATTGGCAAATTGGCATTCGTTATTCCATTTAGTTAAGCAGAGAAATAAAGAAACTTTCCGCTCTATTTATTTACTATAGGAAAAGGAGAAAAAGTTAGAAGCGCTAGTTGAATAAACAGCGAGAAGGGAAAGGAAAGAGCAACAAGAGCTCCGTTTTATTTCCGCATTGAACTCTCCACTTTTAGCTGATACGAATGAATAATTAATGACGCTTAATATGACGAAAGTGGAGTGGAATAGAAAGAAATGTAGTTTGCTTTTTAAACAGGATTTATTTGAGCTCTTCCCCTTCTTCCCTCATGTTTTATGCATGACTTATGACAGACAGTTTGCTATTTAGATTGATAAAAAATCGATACACACCTCAAAGCATCCGAATAAATACAAATTTCGCAATAGTTCCAAAAAATTCAGTATCTTTTACTATTTATGCATGTTTAATGAAAACGAATGTACGTTAAATTGTTTCCAGTGCTAAAGGTTCTTTCGTGACTCCATTCATGTACTATCGGTTCCTCACTCTGCGCTACGCATCTCGCCGGAACCACTACACAAGAACGATGTTTTACGAGCTGCGAATGGGTGCTGAGCGATTCATAATGTCCGGGAAATGTCCACAGTTTCTTCAGAAAATGCTCCGATGGAATATTGACTTCCTCTGCAAAATAGCACCACAACCTGCGCCAACGCCAACCAACTAAAGCGACAACAAACCTACTTCAGCTCTACATGAAACAAGTCCAAAAAAAACGAAAACTTTTATTCCATTATTTTTCTTTTGTTTCCTTTCATTTTTATGACAATTATTTTTAAAAATGTATTTAGGTAAATACATTTCTTGACGTTTTTTCTTATATAATTTTAATACTGGTTTTTAATGATTTTGTATCAAATCATGGATGAATTAATAATGTTTCGTTAACAATAAACAATCAATGTATCCTTCTTTACTATTTATATAATGTTATTAAGAGGGATTTAATTACTCTAATACTTCTTTAAAGAGTAAAATATTTATCTCTTTATCTACTCAGCTCTTGTCTACTGTTCACTTCTTTTTCACAAAAATAGATAATTAACAATGAAATAACTCTCTTCAATTGTCTCATTAAAACATTTAAATATCGTTAATAATCTTTGTATACCAATAAAATTATTATGTTGTTCGGAGAAAGTAAGCATTTGCTTATTTCCATTTTTGTATAAAAAATTAAAGTGATGCAATACTGTGTACTTGTGTTAAGAATGCTTGGTTTGTATTAGTCTAGTCCTGTCCAAGAACGAGGTCGTCATCAGTTTCTCATTGAAAATCAGGGACAGAACACATTTGAAATAATTTATAACTATTTGCTAATTTCTAGCTCAATAAGATCATTTCATATCATAACCGTAATTTTGATCACGTTGGTTGTGTTTTTGTACCAAAAAATGGTATTATCATTAGCAAAATTTAGCTACAATTCGTTGTTTAGCGTAGTTAATTAATAGCTTAGATATAAGGTTTGTATACTAGAATTTTATCTTAATTATGTTTCACACAATTAGTCAATCAGATACAGAGAGAGAAAGACAAATGACTTGTGATAACGATTCATTGTCAAACTGTACTCAATATACTTAAGGAGAATCGGTGGTGGAAGGTGGAGGGGAATGGAAGAGCTCTTTTAACGGCGAGCTTTTTTCGTTTCTTATTAAAAGTCTGGCCATGAGAAGAAATAATGTGAGGGCAGAGTGCTGCTGTTATTAATAAGATAAAACGATTAAGTATTTTAAAATGTTTTTGAGGTATGTGGACCCAATAACAAATTAAATATATTAGATGAAGAAGTAGCGCATTGAAAGTAACAAGTCAAAAAATATTTTGATCTTGCGAATAATGCGTGGATTTTATAAAATGTGTAAGTTTATATAAATAATAATTATCATGTTAATTACCTATTAAGTTAACCAGGTAGATTTTCTTCGCACCAAAGCAAAAATCAGTCAGAAAATAGACGATGAGTTTACGTTAGCAGAATAAAATATTGCCAAGTTAGAAAGCGATTTTTAAAAGTGGGCATAAATAGTAATACATGAGTTTTTAAATTTTACCTAGTTTTATCAAGACAAGCCTGTCTATCCTTTTACTTTAACATAATTTTATGTTGTAAACAAGTATGAAAATTGAAATAAATAAAATATTTAAATCTGAGAAGTGTTATTTTCGTATATAAATTTTATTAACTTTGCATATTTAGCAAACGTTTTTTTAAAAACTTGATGTTAAGTTTATAAATTTATGTTCCGACGCCCATTGTCACTAAAACAGTTAGATTATATTTAAGCGAGACCGGCTCCAACTGGTGGGGCACCTTCGCTAGGTTTTAGTCCGGCAATGGCTGCCGCCATATGTTGGGTAGCTGGGGCAGGGGCAGGCTCTCTGGGGATGTCGTCTTTAGGTTCGGAAATGGCAACGTGATCTGGAAGAGGTTTCTTAGGTCCCATTTTGCCATTAGGATCCCAAGGCAACATAATCTTTACCTTGATACCCAATACACCTTGCCTGTAAAAAACAAAAATAAATAATCAATTAGCTACTGTTTATCCAAGAAATCAGAAAAAGAAGACGGACGAATTAATCATTAGGTTACCTAAGGAGTACGTGACGGGTGGCGGTGTCTACGTAGTGGTTGGTTGGGTCTCCGCTGTGAATCATGAGACCATCTACGAATTTCATAGACTTAGCTCTCTGTCCACGAAGTTTTCCAGATACTACGACTTCACATCCCTTAGCTCCAGATTCCATAATAAACCTGAGGACACCTATACAAATAAAACAAATAAAATCAATTTGTTAAGTTTAAACTCAAAATAGTTCACTCAAGTAATTTCAATGTCAATAATGTTAATTATGAATCTGGTGCCCGTACCATAGCAAGCCCTTCTGACAGCGAGACCTCCAACAAGTTTGAAACGAAGGGATTCAGCCTGAGCAATGGCGCACAATCCACGAACTCCAACCTTCTCAGCGTACAATTCAATGGAACCAGGGGCAAATCCGAATCTCTTGGTGACAACAGAGGTCAACTCCCTAATCCTACGTCCCTTGTCTCCAAGAACGTTTTGTGTTCTAGTAGCCATAATAATGATTTCCGTACGGTTTGGAGCCACACGAATTTCCAAACCGGAGTAACCATCCTCAGCCAATTCCCTCATCAAGAACTCGTTCAGTTCAGCCCTGAACAATCCCTCGCGGACGAACTGTAATTAAATAACAATCGCAATTAAAAAATAACACATTTCACCGCTAATTGCACAATTAAAAACACATGTTTCATTAAATCACTTAATTAATTCCCAATAATTAAATACAAAAAAGTAAGTGTGTAAATCACTTGGGGGTCAGGACCACAAAGTCAATCTTTTTTCTTTGAAAACTTGTACATTTAAAACTCTAAAATTAACTTAAACTCAAATTATAATTACCTTCCGCTTTTTCGAAATTTGCATCTTCTCAGCCATTTTTAATTGTTGTTTTAATTGAAATTAAAAAAGAAATTAAACTCCGAGACGAGCTTCGGCAAACACGGGAACAACACACCAAATGGAATGGATAGTGCGGCAGAAGGAGCAGAATAGACAGAGCAGAACACGGCTTCCCCTTCTCTCCTACTTGCCTGCTTTCCCTTCGTGCCTCGTGCCACTCTCACTCTGCCCCAATCCAAAAGAAATGCGTTCATTTTAAATCGGCTATTGCAAGTATTTAGCTATGCTTGTGCTTTTTTGTGCACTGTCAAAATCTGATGGTTTTTATTTCGAGAGTGGTTTTTTCTTAATGGGGCTGCTTGGAACAAATGCAGTTAAAACTTACGCAATTAACAATTAAACAATAATTATAGATGACAGTATTATATTAGGATAAAGGAAGTGATTTTTTATTTCTTGTATTAATGAAAACAATTTTGAAACTGTTTAAATAAATCAAAAAAGTATATCACAAAAGTAACGGTTGCATTCTTTAATGACTAACTGCTCCTGTAAAAATCAGATGTATCATTTAATAATAATTAGTGTATTTTGTAAATTGAAGAAAGAAGTTAAAAGGAGTAAACTTGCATTAAATGAGTTAATTTGATAAAAAGTAATAATTACTATTAAATACTTATGAACTAGTGACAAGCTCATTTTAATTTTGATTTCGGACAATTATACAATGAAAAATTATATAAAACAAGCAAAACATAGGTCAATTCTTTACAAAATGCCTGAACATATTAGGATTTTTATATAAATGCAAAAGTAGCCGAGCCGTGAGGTTTAAAATTAACTGATGTACATATTGCTAAGTTTATATTTATTAACTGTGCTGGGTCTGTAAACGAGTGAGTAATTAAAAAGACCTGAAATTATACAGATAATAGCCAAACTTAATTTTTTAAATATCGTAATGAATTCAAAGTCTGATTTTAACAAGTAGAACTTGGTCCATCATCATCCTTAAAAGTTTGAGAATGTGCGGCTACAAATTTATTCTTCATGTATTCCCAGTAGCTTTGGCGAATGGGGTCGATATTTTCAACAGCTTCTTTTAAAAGCTGGAAATAAAAACGAAATAATTCATTGCTCTGTCATTTACTAATTAAATGTTTCAAAGCATTTAACTTACTTTAACTGCTTCATTATACATGGCCTTAGCTTCATCCCCACTAACAACGTGGTTCTTTAGTAAACTATCCACGACTTCAACGAACAAGCCGAGCATGGGAATTGACTGCACCTCAGACGCGGTTAGTTCTCTACATCGAGTGACGATATTTAACTGCAGCTTCGGTTCAAATTCTTCATTCAATTTAATTACACTGCAGTAAAATAACAGAAACAACATTTAATCAGGACCATCTCTGGCATTTATAAAAATATGCAAACTTAATTAATTTACCCTCTTAAGTAACTCCACGCGCTTTCATTTGAAGGAGCTTGCTTAATATAATTAAAAGTTTGCTCAACTTCATTAGACAAAGAATCCAAGGAAAAGTCGTTAAGATTTTCAAAAACGTAATGCCTTTGATTCCAAGCGGAGTTATTTCGAACGTCGTCAGTTAGTAGGCTATTAATGTACTCCATTTCCTCGGAGAAATCTCTGCACAAAACCAAACAAAGAATTCAAAAACATTCATAAAATCCCTCTGGCTTACAAATTGAATAGATATTTGCTTACTTGAAAACGCTAAGAATCCACTGTCGATGTTGCCATGCGTGGTAGTTCTTTGCGTCACAAGTTAAAACCTCTTTGGTAAGTTCTAACTCATCTTCAAAGATCCTCTTCAGGGCGGATTCATTTGTGGAGGCGATTTCTTGGGTGATTTCGTCATATCCAACCACCGCGATAACCATGGCTTTTCGGTGGTGCCATACTTGGTAGTTTTTTTGATTGTTCATTATCATTTGGTGACAAAAATTAAATTCTTTTTCTACTGCGGAGTTAATTGAGGAAGAGTTGTCGTGTATGAGACCAACCATGTTTAGGGCTTCTATCACGTCCCGTCTAAATAAATAAAAGTAAAACCATAAGGACTTATTTTTCTTTACAGATTTGGTTGAATTATCGACTAACCTTAATTGCCAAACAGTATAATTAGCAGCGTTTAGTCGTATGGCGTCTTCAGTCAGGTCTAACACTCTCAATGACTTCTCCCCTGTTTTGATAACTCCTCTTATGTAATCATACACGTCTGCAACTGCATTTAAAAATAGAAAATTATTTTAACTGGTGCTGAAAATTTCCAACGATTTTAAAAACACTTTCCCCAATTTTGAGATATTCTTACACTGCTCAGAGTACTCAATGGAAACAACTGGTTCCGGACCGTCATCACAAGGTATGGGCGTCACATCTCTCCAGTCTGGCCTGTCCCTGTAAAACACAAGACTCTCATCGTCTGAGGATGACATCTTCAAATGGTTCCTTTCGGCTTAAGGATGAGACCTCCCAATGATAAGCTCCTGTTGACCTAGACACTTTCTTATCTTTCCTCTGGAACATCAAATCACAGGAAGTTTTAGTAGTAACTTTCGTAACCGTTCAATTAACTTAAGGATTTTTATCACAGACTTACGCTTACAGATACCCAACACAGGTAATTAATTGTAAATTTCAAACGGTTTGTATAACCTCAATATTCATACAAATACGAACAAACATGTCACATGTCTGATTCAACTTTACAACTGATTTATCATTTGCAAAAATTGACATTGCTCTCGTTTTTACATCATCAGCTGCAATTTGCAATAACTTCGAACTTTTCCCTATCTTTCTCACTAGAAAACAAGTTCCTGCACTGTACTACGGTACTGTCTACTCACTCCATATAGTCAATAGTAGGCTTCTGACTTGCAGAAATACAAATACTTGGAGTAACCAGGTAACCTCTGCATCTATTTTTGGGGCAAGTTGAGACTCCTTTCATGTAAAGCCTTTGTTTTAGTTGAACGCATTTTCAAAACGATCATGTTAATCTTTTGTGCATTTAAGTTTTGTGCAATTAGCCTACCTTCTTCCTGTTACTTTTTTAAATTTCCTCGGAGCACTCCTTCTGAAGTCTACTAAAAGAAATCATAATGAAATGAAAGAAACAAATTTGGTTTGTATAAGAAATCAAAGAAGGTTTTTTATAATTTTGTTTTATTATTGAATGTTTTAACAAATTTAATCTTACGATAATGATATATCTGTTGCTTTATTAAACAGATTTCACATTAGGAAGGAACGTCACAAAACAGGAAATATTACATAATGAAATAAATGTACATTGAGTGTTTAATTTATTAACTAATTATTACTCACTACCATACTTTATACAAAACGGACACACATTACCCTTGCTAGCTTCACAATCTTAATTTATGTGACAAGAATTATCTTCTTTGCTGAGAGCATTTTACTAAATATGACAATTTTAAATGTTTGTCAAGCTGAATTTGAGGTTTAATTTCGAGAGTTTTAAACTATAGTTAAATAAAATGACTAAATAATTATTTACATTTTTCAAACAATTAAAAACAATTGTAATGTTGAAGCACTAAAAAAACTTATTGATGGGAAATTAATGCATTTTAACCAATTCATCAATTTATTATCCTTAGACCTGAAAAGTTCCCATTTTTGACTATAAAAAGCATAATATTTAGCTCTAAAAGCATTTCCTAGATAAATGGGCTCAGATTTATGTATTTTTACCCGTTTACAAGGTTCCAATTCAATTTTCCACCAAATTGAGATATTCAAGTGCAAACACTTAATAAATTCTATAATAACAGCATTTTATTTTCCTCCCAAATATAATAATAGTTTACCTTATTTAAATACAATTCAATATTACTACAATTAAATCGACAATTACACGCCAAAACAAATGTACAACTGGCAAAATAATTAAAAGGTACTTTACAAATTAAAAAATATTCTTCTTTTCTAAAACAACAAAAAACTGATACTGTATAATAATAAAATAATTTGTTTCCAGGTATTATTTTGAGCATAAAAAAGCAATAAAATTAATAAGGTACGTTTCATTACTTTCTCAAATCCTTTTCCCATCTGTTGACTGACGATTGATACGGAAGCCCTTAAATGATAATGATATAGCTTTTTTTGGAACTTTTTGTCAGTCATAAACCCAAAAAAAGCCAAACTGAAAGCTCTAAAAATTATTTAAACTTATTTTCCACCCAACTAAAATATTATCCAAACGCAGACTTTTCAGTTTTCCATTCTAAAATCCTATAAAGCTTATCTTGGGCCTTAATTATCTTAAACTAGATACTTTACTGATTCCTTTTGATAATCATCTACCTCGTCATCAGTCAAAAGAATAAAAACTGTTTTAAATATAAACATGAACAAAAAACATTTAATTTATCTCTGGGAATTGAAATTAAATCTTAAAAGTAAAAACATAACACAGTTGAAAATCATAATTTGTTGTTGAGAGCAAAAAATAAGTAAATCTAAAAAAAACATTTAAAAATTGACTAAAAAGATCATCTTTAGAAAAACAGAGTCGGATGATGATAAACTCGATATAGATAAGCCTCTTTGTTCTGCAGAGACTTTAAGCGGTTAAAGTTAGGTTTTGCAATACAAACTCATGCATTTTATTTTCTCTGGGAAATACATTTCTTTTGTACAAAAATCCGATAAGGTTATGTTTTAAAAGAGAACTTTTTAACTTATTTACACTGCCATTTAAAATATTTGAATTTCTCTTCAATGAAAAACTCTTCAGATGTTTCCTTAATGTCCTTTAATTATACATTTTGGGGTGAGATGAAGCGGCAAAGTTTGGATTGATTGGTTTCCAGTTTGTGGCGTTGTAGCCAAACTTGTAAACCAATCGGCGACCTAATACTGGCTCAAAAACGTGGCTTTTGTAGTAGTACCTAAGGGAAATAGTTAAATAAAGTTGATTATTCAGTTGAAAATGGTTTAAGCGTTTTTGGTGATTGTAAGGGTCATACCTCATTGCTCTACTGAGCTTTTCATAGGTCATCCTAGGATTCTTTTTAATTTCACCCCAAAGCTGGGCAACCTTTTCTGAATTAACAAAACGAAAATGGCCCTCTTCATGGTTCTCCCATTTTACAAGACTTGGACAATACTTGGGATTCTTTAAGAGATCCCTGATGAATTCCCACAAACGTCCCGTTTTCTTTTCTGTAAGGAATAGTAGAAGTAAACATTAAGAAACTACTATCTATACAGGCTTCCTATTATGGCAGGTTTCTTTAAAAATTTACCATTTCGTTTCATCTTTTTATCCTTTTTCGGTGGCCTTCCAACCTTTCTCTTGGGAGGGGACACGTGTGTTATCTCTGTAATCCCAGATAAGCTCCCCCCGGAAGATTTCGATTCGGAATCGTTGTCCGTGTATGAAATGGATTCTGCAGTTAAGAAAATTTATTACTTAATTACTAATTTTCAACAAAATCATTGGAAAGGGAAAAGGGTTTGACTTACCAGAGGTTGAAGGTGAGTCACCTTTCCGAAATAATATCGAATAGTCGGCTGCAGGCTCGCCGCAATGGAGATCATCCCAAGTGCCAGAGTACTCTTGTTGATGGGGATTCTGTTGGTGATGATGACTAAGGTGAGGATGCTGTTGGTGATTCGGATGATGATGGAGGTGGGGATTATGAAGATGGCCTTCCTGTCCTCCGTGGAGATGATGCGTGGCCGCGGTTAGCAAACCCGGAGGACACAGCTCACTTAGAGGATCCCCTCCCAAAGAATAATGACCTGCTCCAGTGCCACCGCAAACACAGCCGGGGGAACACTGCCCACCTTGTCCAGAGTGGAGGTGATGAGGGTGATGATGGCTCATGTCAAGGAGGAGAACACCTCCGCCGTTGTTACCACTGTCATGAATCGGAGTGGCACCCAGGTTGCCATGGGAATGTGGTTGCTGATGATGCTGAGGGTGGTGGTCGTGTTGTGGATGGTGTGGATTCTGATGAGGGTGATGATGGTGGTGACCACTCAAAGTGGCGTTGTTTGTAGGGTGAGACAAGTCTGAAATGAAGGCGTCGTAGCCACCTTCTTGGAAGGGATGTGATGCTTCTGACACTTTTTAAGTTAATGAAAAAATTATAGAAGAGTTCTCAAAAAGCTGCAATGTTTTTATATTTTCTCTTACGTTTATGAAATGGAGGTTCCAGCCCACCATGAAATCCTTCTAGAATGTGACACTCGTTGGACCCATAAGGATCCCCCAAAGACGGGAGGGAGATCAGGTACGGCGTAGACGAACTTGTCGAGGAACTCGTCGACGAAGCAGACGACGAAGGGGAAGAGTTACTAGAGTATGGAGACGCTCCATCAGAATTACTATGGCTTAGATGATGTGGATTTGGATGATGATGCTGGGAATGATGGTGGCGGTTACTTGTTGCCGCTACTTCGCCATTTCCCGTGTGGTGGATAATCGCAGTGGGGGAAGTACTTCCTGGCTCTACAATACTGAGACCTGCTCCCCCACAGTGTTCTCCATCTCCCCCTTCACCTCCACCTTCATCCCCTGTTCTTGGCGTTGTGCACAAACTCGGCTCAATCAAATCCATTATGTCCGTCGTCTCCAGTTTGGTGGGGGGTGGGTGAGCCAGTTCATTGCCCCATATTTCATAGCACTGTTTTCATCACAAAATTAATTATTTGTCTTAGATCACCCCAAAATATTAAACTCCAGGTTTATTATGTTAATTACCTCTGAAAGCATATTAACTGGTGCTACCGGACTTAGGGATGAGCTCATTTTGCAATCCAACATGTTGAGCTGCGCTCCGAATCCCTAAGCATACAAAAATTTCATTTACAAATTAAATTTTGTAAAAATAAGTTTTCTTCTAATTTCTATCCGTCCGTATTTGTCCGCTGTGACAGAATGACTAAAGAGCCTTGTCACTATTTTTCTCTAAATTATCCTTATTATACCACCACCGATCGCAATTATCCCACTAGACCAATTTTAATGTTAAAAATTAATATCAATTTCGTTCTACAAGACATGTTCGCCTCCCCTCTTGTTTTACAAGTAAACAACAACAATCACAAATTAAAAAACCCTGCGCAATTCACCACTGCATGGTTCTTATCCCTATCATTGTTCTAATCATCATTTAAAATCAATCAGGCCAGTTTTTTTGCTTGTGATTATTGAACAGCAATCGCATAAAAACTATAATTTTTGTCACCATGTGCCACCACCATCATCATCATCGTCAGCAGAGAATTGTCAAAGTTGTATTCCAATCTGTCTCTCTAACTCGAAGCGGAAATGGGGCGACCACACAACCTTTTTAATATTTTATATTGACATGATCGTCAAATATCATCCAGTTTTTTATATTTTAGAGAGAGTAATCATCATCATCTTAATAATTATAAAATGCATTGTCAAAGATAGAAAGATAAAAGTGATCTGCAAACTTGACACACGCACATTCTCCTATTTTTAGTTTTTTACTTAAACGGATTGATTGACTCAAACGAGTTATGTTGACAACGATGCGACTATGCGACACTTTTACCTTCGAAATATCTCCACCGTTACTTGAGACAAAAAACCTTGTAAAAATTCGTCACACAAGTTGTTGATGATAAATATCGTTTTTAAGATGCAGATCCACTATTTCTAGCGGTCAATCACGAGGTTGTTGCATCCTTCTAATTCTTTAGAATCTTAATTATTCTATGCCCCAGCATCTCTTTCAAAAACGAAGAAAAAACTAGACCTTTTTGTTGTCAGACAAGTGACAAGTTTTTTTCATGACGGATTTTTTTAAAAAAGAAAATTGCAAAGGTTTTTGCAAAATTGCAATATTGCATCGCGATTCAAAAATGATCTTGTTTAAGTATATAATCTCATTGAAACCAAGTCAGTTGTAAATAAAGTTACAAAATGCACATTTCTGCCTTCCTCCTTCTCTTTTTATATTTAACTCTTCTTTAATTAAATTTACAAAGATAATTCGGAACTCATAATTTTATATTCCAATAATTTCCAATATCCATATGCGCATTATAATAAATCATGTATGTTCTCACCCAGAGAAAAAAATCCTCCTACTTTAAAGTAAAACTCTGAATTTATTGAACTTAAATATTTTCAACTTTTCTTTGGCTTCCTGTTTTCTATTTTGCTCAGTTGGTTTGGGATTTCCCAATCAACCCAATAAAACATACGAAAACTCCAGCCACCATCGGTATCGTCACCAAATATTTTATTAAACTCGTCACTTTTCCCCAGAAATAACGAACTCCACCACAAAATATAATTTTCACAGATTTTTTTGGAATGACGACCCTCTGCCCGATCATTGACACATGGTTGGCTTGAAACGAAGAATTTAAGAATGCGAGGGTGAGGTTGAAGTGAAAATGGGAGAGCAAAAGTTTAATGCCCGTCCTCTCTCTTCAATTCCAGAAATCCCAAACTCTTCATCGTCACCATCACCACCGCTAAAACCATTCCATTATTAGATTTGAGCAGCGACCACAACAATTACTTGAGATTGGAAAATTAATTGTCTTAATTATCTTTTCTTGATTCTCTCTCAGAAGAAATCCAAGTTTATGGTCAATGATCATTCTCACCAATCTCAGTAATTATCTGCAAAGATAGATTTCCAATCTTTCTTTATATTTCCCTGTTTTAATTACGAAATCTTTTACTAAAAACTAAAAAGTTTTATTAAATAACAGTTCCTTATGTAATTGTTGTAAATAACGGTCAAGAAGTGAAAACTATAGCTTGGATAACCACGAAAATGAGCAATTATCATCACCAAAAGCCAAAAATATCTGCATTTTACTTTGACTGGTGAGATCCTCTAATGAGTCAATGAGAGAGATAGGAGAATGAATGAATTGCGTAAGTTTGTCATTTCATCGTCAATAGAGTAAATTATATTCTCAAAAATGAATTCTTCTAAAGCGAATACAGATAGGATATGGCTGGACAATGATATTTTTGTCTGTAAATGAGCTGTTTATGTCATCTGCATTACCTGTTACTATGAAAATCCTCCAACTCGTTTTGGGTCATTTAACTTGAGCTAATTGCAAGTTTGATGACTGTTTACTTATCTTAGCTTAATTATCATAGACTATATATGTAGTTGTATTTTATAACTTTGTTAGGATTCCAACGTGTCATTTCCCTCGTTTTAGACTTTATTTAACACACTTTTTCCATAAAATAAGCGGCGGTTAAATAAACTTTGCACTGGGTACAGGATATTTGCAGTAATTGAAAATGCACCTGTCCCACAGCTATTTTTGTCACGTACATTTCTTCTCATTGAAACTTGTAAACCCGTTTTAAGCTTAAAAAGTTACGTGATAAAACACGCGCTTAACTAAAACCCGATCATAGGCTAACCGTCAGTGGTGACAGGTGGAGAGTACTCACCAGGCCGGACCTGTGAAAGGCCGTACCACGAACCAAAAATTAAAATTTCGTGATATGTGCCTTGTACCAAAAATTTTGAAGGTACGGCCTAGTAATTTAGCAAGTTTTTAGTAACACAATAAAAATTTTGCGCGGCCTACGGCCGCCAATTAATTCTGTTTTCCCATTTTCCTTAAATGATTTTGCCAAAAAGTCTAACAAAACTTTGGAAAATCATTCAGAAATTAAGACGAGAAAGGAAGTTTTTTGCAAGTAGCTTATTTAATCAAATGCGTTAATGCATGCAAGTAATGACTAATTGACCTACCACAGCATTTTGGCAAAATTATGCTGTTTTTTTATTTCAACGCAGTATTTCATCTAAAAATATTTACTTGAAAATAAACTTGAATCCGTTTTACGCATTTCAGCAAAAAATTAAAAAAGACATAAGTTTCGCATTTTGATTTTGCTTTCTGTTTTGACTTTCTGCAATTTATACAAAATTACAAGCCATATTTTGTTAAGGGTGAATACGCTATAATTTACAAATCTTTGCATGATTGGCGTTTTCAGCT